>JAVQJS010153367.1:0-15952 GCA_036024795.1 Galaxias rostratus
ACAAGCCTGATAGATCAAATAGGAAATACATTTTCTTACCAGAAGCACCCTAGCAGATAAACACACACACACACACACACACACACACACACACACACACAAACGCACACACACACACACACACACACACACACACACACACACACACATTATGTACAGGGCACATAGGCAATGGTGCACACACACACACACAAGCCTACCCACCCACCCACACACACCCACACACGCAGACACACAGACAGCTAAGTGATTTGAGGACTTCATACCAGCCTATTTCTCCTACCCTCGTCTCCTAAGTGACACACTATCTGCATACTGGCAGCTCTGCAGATTGAACACTCAGGCTAGACAATGACAGCTTCTCTCTCGTCACTTCTCATTCCAGCCCCAGTGTAATGTCTGCTTACTGGGCTCATGCCAATACCAGACCCCCCCCCATCAAACAGCCAGAGTGTACCTAGGACCGGTGGAGGGGGGGGGGGGGCACTTCATGCCTGTGACATTCATTTGTCAATTAGCAGTAGCGCTCCCGTGTTGACATACGAGGGACTTGAAAGACAGAGCAGTGCCTGTGATGAATTAAGAGAGACAGATGAGTGAGGAGTGAGTGGCACAGTAATACCATAATGTGCTTTAGATATGAATATGAAATGACATGGCTGACAGGTAATACAGGGCTTTATTTAATTCTGCAGTGTTCCAGGCCTCCCTACTTTGTCTTCTGTATTCTCTTTTCATCAGACTACTTACATCTCCCTTTGACAGCCCGGCCACTTTTTAGAGAACTCTAGCTTTAAAAAAAACAAACAAGTTAGCATACTTGATTTGTCATTAAAATGCAAAACGGCTGCCATCACGGACATAGCGAGGCCTAAACACCCGATGCAGGTGGAAGGGGTTCATCTGCAATGCAGAAGCTTAATACGGGCTCCGCTCTTCAAAGAGATATAACCGGCAGGACATATTTCAACTGGAAAGCTTAATCCTGGGTGTCCACCGTCTGCGTAGAATTCTTGCCGTTTTATGTGTGAGAGAGGCACCGTTTCGTTCTCAGTGGGTAAATGTAACAGCCACTCGGGGTTGACTGACAGAGAGGGTCATACGTAGGTGGCAAACAGCACCGTCTCCATGAGAAACAGTGAACGAGCCAATGGGTGCCCTAGTTTACAGTTTCTAAAGTCAACGTAACGCAGTGACAAAAGGCCTGCGATGAGGCATAGCTTCGTGAGGGCACAGGGAAATGTAGGCGATGAAGGTCAATGGCTTAGGTTGGGGGAGAAAAACAAAACAAACAAACTTGCATTACTCTGTTATGTCTCGGTAATGTGGCAAAGGTAAGTTAACCCTCTCAATCACCATAACTCATTAATAGAATAAGGTCAAAATGATAGAAACACCAATGTTGTGCAAAAATACATTTCTTATAATGTTCTGAATGTGTGTGTGTCTGAGTGTGTGTGTGTGTGTGTGTGTGTGTGTGTGTGTGTGTGTGTGTGTGTGTGTGTGAATTCTGAGAGAAACGAACCCTACTTTTGGATGACAGGGTAAAGTGGGTGTGTGGCCCCCAGACCCTAGCACCACCCCCTCTCTAGACTGGGGCCCTGCGGCACCGAGACCAGTTTACTGCACCGCCATCGTTCACAGCAGCAGGGACAGCTCTCCTCCTACGATGCTGGCATGTGAGGCATCGTACGCAGTGGGACACTAGAGTACAATCTAGAGTTGTCAGACACTGGCTGGGTGTCTGATCCGATGCTGCAGCAGGTAAGAGGCCACGGCGTCGTCAAAGCGACGCAGACAGAGGGAGGTAGGGGCCCAGCAAAGGGGGGGCTCACGTCGGCACTCAGCGCACATCGCTGACCTGAGACAAAACGGACGCTCGTATCCGCGACAACCAGCGTGTCGGAACTTGGCGCTCCGCTACACATCGATGAGTCAGTTGGGATGCAGGTGTAAAGACACGGCAGAGAGGCAGATGTGTGGGTGTAGCAGAGAGGCAGATGTGTGGGTGTAGCAGAGAGCCAGAGGTCTGGGTGTAGCAGAGAGCCAGAGGTCTGGGTGTAGCAGAAAGTCAGAGGTGTGGGTGTAGCAGTGTCAGAGGTGTGGGTGTAGCAGAGAGACAGAGGTGAGGGAGTAGCAGAGAGGCAGAGGTGGGGGTGTAGCAGTGTCAGAGGTGTGGGTGTAGCAGAGAGGCAGAGGTGGGGTTGTAGCAGAGAGGCAGAGGTGTGGATGTGGCAGAGAGGCAGAGGTGAGGGTGTAGCAGTGTCAGAGGTGAGGGTGTAGCAGAGAGGCAGAGGTGGGGGTGTAGCAGAGAGGCAGAGGTGGGGGTGTAGCAGTGTCTGAGGTGAGGGTGTAGCAGAGGCAGAGGTGAGGGTGTAGCAGGCTGCTCCTCATCCTGCCATTATCTTTCTAGACACCTGAGATCCCTCCCTCTCATTCTCTCATAGTCTGTCTCTTTCAAACGCATATGGACACGCACACCTGACATCCCCCCCCAAAAACAGGATCCCGATCGGGTACAAAATCATTAGGGGACTGGTGTAGTGGGGCGTCCTAAGTGGAATAGCGGCCGTTCAGTGACGAACATGGAGCACACACACTGTTCCCTGGCTTCACGACGGGAGCGGTCATGTGACTGGGAGCCTTTGTCCTCGCGGTCACTTCCCATTGGTTTAAGCCTTCCTCAGGCCGTCTATCCATGCCACTGCGAAAACAGCTTCACGGCTCCTTTATCACCATCACATGTCCACTCGCTGATTGCATTCTCCCTCTATGACCAGCTGTGACCTATGAGTGCTGTCACCTGACCTCCAGCAGCAGCCAATCAAAAAACGTGTCGTAATGAGCGATTGATGATTGGTTGGGCGAGCAGCTTTTCCACATGCTCAAACCGAGCAGAACCAAGTGTCTTAACTGAATAACCTCTCTGGCTTTAACTGGGTGTACACTCTGTATTACAGCATGTTCTGTAACTTACTGCACGAAAAGTTTATATACAACAAACTAGCTGATGGTGTTTATCTAACATTCACATTATAGATAGTACTGAACTTAAAGATAACATCAAAGTGGGAGATCCATAGAAAGGATCTAATACTACAGCGTTATTAACTCTCTATACACACACGACAAAATAGTTTGAGTAACATAACCATAATTCTAGTTATACACTAAACTCTGTGTAATCCACTAATCGATAATGATATCAAACACAGATGGATTGAGTAAAACATGATTGGGTCTGTCTTGCTCCACCGCAAATACCATATTTTGAACTTCATTGATGATATCTGACATGTAAGATTCCCCCTTAACCAACATTAATAATGAATTAGTAATATCAGAGTTATAAATATTTGATTAGTACCATCAAGCTCTAAACTTGGCAGGTTCAAGGTCGAGATACACATAATGTAGGCCTTGATCTTCCTGAAAGGCAATACTCTATGGGAATGTTCCAGTCATCTCACATAAAGATGTTCATAGAACATAACTGCCTTTCATGTCCGTCCAGCACGATAACCAAAGATCTGTAGGATGTAATATTTTCCTGCAAGAAGTCCTCGGAAAAATGCACGACCCTAAAAGGCAAGCGGGTTCATGGCATGAATCTGGCCCCGTGTAAAGCGTGGATATTCCACTACATTACCTGAGATGTAGATAGGCAGGTCCAGCTCTCAATCTGTGTTTTATCAGAACAGACTTTACTACTTAAAATCAATCAGCTTAAAAGAAATACCAGTGCACTTTCTGTTTTCTTAGCGTGCATCCCTGAATCAGACGTGTGTGTGTGTATGTGTGTGTGTGTGTGTGGGTGTGTGTGTGCATGCAGCGATTTTGCGTGTGTGTGCATGATGCATTTATGCATGTGTGCATGGGGAAATGATGCATGTGTGTACCCTTTTCAAAACAGTCATACTGTATTTTTGTCATTGTGTGTGACAAGTCAATTTCCTAAAATGTTTTTCATATTTTACACTTAATAATGTAATATCAAGTATAACAAGAAATAATCACTTTGGTTTCACCTAACGTTCTCTAAATATTAGGACTAGTTATGCAACTATTACAATGAAATCAAATTACTCACGACAATACAACTGGCCAGGTTACTCTTTGCAACCTGTTTAATAACACTTCAACAGCTAACATGGAACACCCTCTGACCACTCAGTCTAAGCCCTATTCACTGAAGCTGAAGTCTGCACACTATACACAATTACCTTTGGTTCACATTGCGCAAGGGGGGGCAATCATTGGTAAAACTGGAGTATAACACCTTCAACAGATGAATAGGCAAATAAAACTTGTAGCAAAACCCAGGCTCGTTCTCCCACTGCAGTGGTTCATTAGGAATATAAATGCTCTGATAAGCACACATGCACACATGACACACTGAGGCAGCACAGAATTTAGCAATTATTAATGAGACAGACTCCGGGTGCACAGCGAATCAATTCAATGGAGGAATCCACGTTTTCACCTCAGATAACTGGCCCGAAGACAACAACATCCACACAACAAAGAGGAGCCCTATTCAGGGGCCTTCACAGCCCTGACAGGGCAAGAATGGGGTTCAGAAACAAAAGCACCTTATAACCATCATCTCTGCTCCTTGGCTTGTCAGGTCAACTTAGTCTTGGTGACTCTAAATTGTCCGTAGGTGTGAATGTGCGTGTTGCTGTTTGTACCTTAGTGTTGGCCCTGTGATGGAACGGCGACTTGTTTGGCTTTATTTTTGTTTACTCTTACTTTGTACAGCATCTTTGAGTGTTTTGAAAAGCGCTTTAAAACTATAATGTATTATTATAATTATTATTAGTCAGTGGTGCTGCTGAAACACAGCCCCCACCAGCTATCCCCAAGGTGATCCCTCACATCCTCTCAACAGAGAGCTATTCGATTTGGACCCTGTCTCAACACGCCACATTTATTGATAAGGTACTTTAACGCCGACCCAGCCAAAACCACAACTATCTACACCTATCACACATCTCCCATTACCAATATGTATGGGCTCAATCTCCTCCCTAGACAGTCAGATGAATTCATGAAAGAAGTTGTGTATTACTGTGAGGATGTTTAAAAAAAAAAAACATACGAAAGAATTTTAAAGTCACAACTTCAGTTTAAGTAGAAGTGGTTGCTATGGGCCATACAAAAGCTGGACATAGAGTATTCCAATTCGAAGCTGAGACAATGCATAGCCTGTTGCTTCATTCATAAAAGGGTCTCGCAATCAATACACCTCAAAACAATTTTAGGGATTAGCTTTGCATCCATGAATTGTAGGACTCGGTTTCCAGATTAGGATCTCCACTTGTTAACAGCATGAGCTCACCATCTTGTTGATCACCTCCATGTCTTACCTTAGCTGATTGAAGCTGAGATCCAGTCGTCTGGCGAATCTTCCGAATCTGTCACCAAGGAAATCTGGGATGTCGTTACAGTCATGCCCGATGTACGAGACCTTTGGGAATGACATTAACATTAACGCAATGTATGGGTTCACTACACAAAGTATAACACCAGCACTTGCTGTAGGATACCTTTTACATAGAATACAGAAATTCTTTTTCAGGACTTTTGTTATATTGTGCTTGGATAACATCAGAATGACATGGGATTTGAGTGAACACCATCACAAATCGCCACGATTGTAGCCTTAGTTTTAAGTCCGTTTGTTTGCTTTATCTTCTGTATTTTGACTTCTAATCTTGAAAATCATATATGCAGTCGCGCCAATTATTTATATGAAATCGCATAAAAGAGTTATTGGACGGTAAAAACGAATACTATAATACTAAAGACGAAGTACTTCAAACATATAACAATTATTAAACTCTAAAGGCGATATCAAGAACTGATTGATTCATACTTGCGTTCCATTCATTACGACCATTGATTCGTTTTGAGACATAATTGTCGTGGGGTATCGGTTGTGCAGATGATGACAGTCCTGAGACTTCCTAGAAGAAATACTATCCAACATAAACTTCCAAAGTCCTTCACTTGAAAATAAAAACTTTACTCTTGTAGAAGATTCGTTTGGGGAAATACTTTGCACAAGTTTTCTAATTCACTACTTCCGCATGCTGCGTCTCATCAGCTGACTTAGCTGCCATGGAAGCACGTGGACTTGATATTGTGCTATTACACGGACTCAATGACGTTGATTATCGATGGAAGGCTTTCAACAGTATTTGTGATTCGTATGTTTGATTAATTCATAGGCTCGGGTAAACCGAAATGACATGACAAATTAGTTCAATGGAATATCGTAAGGCCTGCAGTGATCGTCAAGGTTTATTTGTATATCGGGTATATAATTGGGTTGTTCGTGAGACCTTGGAAAATGCAAAAATGGAATATTGTCAACGATGCATTCCATCTGGTCAAAAATATTTCAGAAATGAATATCTTAGTTTCATAAACAGATATGCAAGCTTACTTGTGCATATTTTTCTGATGCAATTTATTGTTCCAAATGGACTCGTTTAAAAACAGATCTCAAAATGTACCTAAATGTAACCTACTTTACTATGTTAGTTTAGGCCTGTTCAAACCAACGTTAATTTAAAAATAAATATAAAAATAATAATAGGCTACTACTGTAGGCTATTTTCGTATTGTACCATCCTCGTTGCACGTCTAAAGTACAAGCCCCCTAAAGTAGAAACATGCCATTTAAATGTAAATTATGTATTTTTTAAAATTATTTATATACATTTATGTAGGTGTTATTTTATTTGTCTGAACTTGTTTAGCTAAAATAATACAGCCCTGCGTTAAAATTCCTCTCCATGGAATCGTCTTTGCTGACGTCATTTTAGAACCTCCCACCAATGTCGGAAAATCTTTCCCATCCTAGTTTTTTTCGCTCTAGCCTTGTGCCAGCGATCGGCTAAGCTTTGAGTTATTATATATAAGTATTTCCCACATCATGTAATTTTGTCAAAATAATAGTATATTACCTGCATATGTAATGCAATTTAGGCTATAAAGACTGTAAAAACAAAGGATTACTTTTATGCAGTTTACAATTTGTACATCTGGCGATTTACATCGGAACACATTATTAATCTAGACTTTCAGGTAATGTGGTTAAAAGACTTTAGATATTATCCAATACAAAATAATTTTCTATTAGTATTTAGTCCTTCCTTGCATGTATTTTTCTGAAACATTTTCGTTAAACTGGAGTGAGATAGTTTCAGTTTAGTAACAACTACAGGAAAAGCAGCGATTTGCCAACCACTTAGATTTCGTTTTGTGTTTCGTAGTGAACTTTGAAAAGAAGAAGGATTATTATCCTTTAAAGTTATATGCAACAGTTAAAACACGTGTCCCCTTTGCAATATTACGCTCAAAAAATAAGATGCCCATAACTTTGTAATTGATCTAATTAAGGAAATATTTGATTATATTACCCTACACAGATTGGCCGTGAATATTTTGGTTATTAGATATCATTTATAAAAGATCATTAGTCTACTCTAAAGTTGTTTCCACTTGAGATCAATAGCCTATCCCTGCATGTAGTGGCAGTGTAAAAGCCCATCAGATAGCAACTTCAGTCCTGTAAAAAGCCAAATTATTATAGCGTGCGGGGAGTAATTCCTGAACGTCGCTCGATATATGGGGACATTTCAAACTATGTATTCAAATATAATGAATCATGGTCCTAAAATATGTGTTCCAATTTAGGCATAATATCGAGCATTTTGTGCCTTGTACAAAATCCCATTTGTCATTCGGACAATAAAGAGAGTTTTTGCCTGACGTGGGAAATTTATGGCTGCCCTTCTTTGCCCTAATAACTCACGTATTGTGTCACGGACTGTCAACCCTTGCAGAAAACAGCAAGCCGGTTATCAATCACACATCTTTGAATGCTTTGTAAAAACAGTTTACTAAATAAAAAATGTTTTGTTTTTTTACTGTCACATTCCTTCTCGTTGAGTTTGAGTTTTAATGACAAGTAAATGTATGTTGTATTCATTTAATTATTCATTATCGTGTGTAATGTCTGCTATCATAATTAAAAATATTTTATTTCAAGAAAAAAGTGTGGGCCTACGCATTTTCACAGAGATGTTGAATTACTAGCTTCTGTAAAATTTGCAAAAAATCGATCTAAGATTCAAAATTACGACAAGTTTTTTATTTTACTTTAAGTTATTATTGCAAAATATACAATACATTTCCATAAACATTCTCATGTTAGCATTTATGGATGTATTAAATAAACAGCAGGGAAATTATATTTTTTCATGGAGAATAATGTTATTAAAACTGATACTGTCCACTATGTAGGTAAGTTCAAGGCTGAAAAAGTAGACGTTTTAACAAAATGGTGCCTAAACGCAACAGCAACCTAAGTGCCTAAGGCTTGAACGTGTATGCTTATCTGGGTTTGTTTTTGGCCCCTTTGATTGTCCACTCCAGGTTTTCTTGCTCTCTAAAATGACCTGTCAAGCGGATTACCACAGAGCGAGATTAATGGTGGAGGCGGGTTGCAATAATAATCGTTTTGTTTGATGTGACAACTTTGATAGGCGTTGATTTACTTACAAAGTGATAGGCTTTTAATTGAGCGCCTCCGTCCCGATTGAGATGAAAGGAAAACCGCATTGAAAAACTGCCCGATTGCCCTGGAGCTTCAATACTGATTAGCCATCTCAGCGATGAATAGTTCAAGGCATTTTAAACTTATACTTATTTCTTTTTTCAGTGACAGACCATTTATTTTATTTCTGACATTCATTCAAACAAAAATAAATAATTTACATTGTATGCAAATAAAAACAAACGGTCACATATTGAACTGGTCTGGACTTTATTTGTAAGCATTTGTTTTTTATTTGGAATTACATTGTTACAGGGACAGGGGTTAGTGTAGATACATATTGATTAAATGAGAAGACAGCCTTAACGTAAAGTTTTATGTGAACTAATTAGTTTAATATGAAATCCTATTAAAGCGGTGGCAAGACTATTTCAGAATGGCTTTTGACATGTTTCTGAAGGCTTACTCTACAGAAAGAGTCATCGCCTTTTTGTTTATGAGTGGACTCTATACTGTCATAAAATACGTTTGACACATTTTTTTCGTGGTGTTTTGTAGACACAAGATACCCACACTTGTCAATGCCAAAGTGGAGAAAAAGGGAAGGTCGTTTTTATGTGTGTATGCTATAGGGCCTACGTGTTTTCAAAGGGAGTGTTATTTTTTCCAATGTACATTTTTAAATTGATTCCATTTGAACACTAATATATATGCAAGTGTACGCCTGGCACGCCTCAACATCCCCCATTAAGATTTTTTTAATTATTATTCTGGAAGCAGACAATAAGATTTTCTTCGTGAAATTGCAACAAAAAAAAGCTAAATAGTTTGAGCCCCCGGATATTACTTTAATACTTCCCTATGCTAATCACAGTCACGCATTTCTTAGGCCTAGAAGGCGCCATCTGCCTATTTTGGAGGCGTCAGAAATTAATTTCAAAATTTCAGTGATGTGTTTCCCTCAAAGTAAGTTTCTATTCTGAAATGTCTTTCCTCTCATATTTGTCCTTCTCCCTAGTCACACTCGCATGTAATCAGCTACAATAGCTGACATAAATCAAGCGCGGATTGACAGCGTCTGACACACGGCTGATTGATTGCGGTGGAGCAGAATTGACAGTTGACGGAGGGGTGGAGATGGAAATAGAAGGGCGGTGTATATTATACTGAAAACATGTGACATTCACATCCCTCCATCACTGCATTGGTCGGCTCCTGTCAACACTTGTCTGTGTGGGGAATTCAAGCTGGTGGTTGATCTTATGTTTGTTAGAGAAAACGAAACTAACGACGAAGTAGTGGGCTACTGTGTGCATGATATTGTTTCTATAACACGTTCAACTATCTTCAATTGTGTTGCCTTCTCTTCTGTATAACTCCGACTCAAATGATCCAAACCATACACACACAATGCACACACTATACTAGTTTAAAAAAACACTTACTTATGCGGATACGTAACCCCTTTGAAGATTATTAACCTAGACATTGTTATATCGAGAGATATTCATTTGATGTGTAGTGTGTTATTCTCTGATACCCGAAAATGCCACAAAAATAAACCTGTATCGCACAAACCTTATAGAATACTATGGGTAAGCGTTCACAGCAAACCAAATATTTAGCTATATCTCCTCCCCCGAGCTGTCAAAATAGAGGAGTTTACAAAGAGGAGAACGTCACATCCCCTTGACCCTCCAATCACCTCTGGGTCTCATTTGATTGGAAGGCGGCAAAGGCTTTAATGTTGGACTAATTCAGCTGCTTTTGAAGTGAACAGTTCTACCAGTTCGTACTTCGGAAGTGTAGAGCAAGGACCTGTTTGGAGACTTGACGCGATACGCTCATGGTGCAAGACGAAGCAACGGATCTGCGATAACCTCGCGCTCTGTCCTCTATCTGCAGCGCGCACTGCTCCGCACACTGTTTGGATTACACGCAATATTTCCTTTTTCATCCTTTGTTCAAAAGAGGCTCTTATCTATTTAAAATTTCTTAATGAATCTGGAAAAGGCATCACCGTTTAATTTCCTGCGAATTGGGACATGATCACATCGCTCTCGGTGTCTGCCCTAAGAAATATAAATTATCCTTTAGCTTGGAAAAGAGGCGATTGTCGGAATAGCGGCTACTCGAGCATTAACAAGCCCTTTATACATTCGGCACCTCCATCGGATCCAACACGGCAAGCAAATCGACTCCCCGTTAAGGTTGTGAAAATGCTTACTGCACGATCGGGACACATTTTGCACCCAGAATACCTCCAACCTTTGTCTTCTACCCCGGTTAGCCCCATTGAGGTAAGAAAATTATTTTATACATAAACAAAGTGTGTGTGAGTGTGTGTTTGTGTGTGTGAGAGAGTGAGTGTGATTTTTTCGTTCCTTCACAAAAGACTGGTACTATGTGTCAGATTTGAAAGCGCAAGACAGTATAAACTACATAATTTGGGGTCTATTCGTTGTTGTGTTGTGTTCATTTTGTTTGAGTAGTACTGTAATTTTTGTTAGCCTTCTTAAAGCATGTTTATATGTGCTGCGCAATGGGCTCTGCACCATTCTAATAAACATGTTTTAGATATGGTGATAGTTTTTACCGATGCCTGATGTTCTAAAATGTTTGTTTAGTTGCTCTTTTCAAATAAACATTATTTTTGTCGTCACTTTGCAGCTTGATGCCAAGAAAAGTCCGTTGGCATTACTGGCACAGACGTGCTCTCAAATCGGCAAACCAGATCCTCCTCCCTCTTCCAAACTGTCCTCTGTAACATCAAATGGATCTAGTGACAAGGAGTCTAAAACCGGTCCTCTAAAAATGAGTGACATTGGTGTGGATGACAAATCTAGCTTCAAACCCTATTCAAAACCGTCAGATAAGAAAGACTCTTCCTCAGGCGTCGCAAGCGGAGAGAAATCCGGTTTCCGAGTACCGAGCGCCACCTGTCAGCCGTTTACTCCACGGACAGGCAGCCCGAATTCCTGCACTTCGGCGTCTCCTATGCCATCAGAAGGAAAATGTAGCGAAAGAGACGAGAAGAAAGAGTCTGATTGTAACAAACACGGTTCAACTGAGAACTCTGGATCCACGAATAGCCATAGTCGGATAAGCGTTAGCTGCGGTGGAATTAATGTGGAGGTCAACCAACACCAGGAAACAACGCCTGGGTCTAAAACAAACTCTGAGTGTGTAACCTCCGTATCTTCTGCATCTGTACTTGGTTCCGGACTTGTTGCACCTGTTTCCCCTTACAAACCGGGACAGACAGTTTTCCCCTTGCCCCCGGCTGGCATGGCATACCCGGGTAGCTTGGCCGGGGCCTACGCTGGTTATCCCCAACACTTTCTGCCCCACGGAGGGAGCTTGGTTAATGCGCAGCTGGCTAGCTCACTGGGCTGCAGTAAGGCAGGGTCAAGCCCTTTGGCTGGTGCATCCCCTCCATCAATGATGTCGGCCAGCCTGTGCAGAGACCCTTACTGCTTAAGTTATCATTGTGCCAGTCACTTGGCTGGCGCGGCAAGTGCTTCCTGTACGCACGATTCGGCAGCTGCTGCCGCGGCCGCTTCTGCCCTAAAGTCTGGCTACTCTCTTATGTATCCTACTCATCACTTACATGGAGTTCATTCCCCGGCGCCATCTTTTAGTGGACACCCGCTGTACCCATACGGTTTCATGCTTCCCAACGACCCTCTTCCCCACATTTGTAATTGGGTGTCGGCAAATGGACCCTGCGACAAGCGTTTCTCTTCTTCTGAAGAACTTTTGAATCACCTGAGGACGCACACCGCTTTCACTGGTGCGGAGAAACTGATGTCCGGTTACCCTAGCTCCTCGTCATTAGCCAGTGCTGCGGCGGCGGCCATGGCGTGTCACATGCACATGCCACCTTCAGGTCCTGGGAGCGGAACATTGCTCAGGAGCCCCCATCATGCGTTAGGACTCAGCAGCCGTTACCATCCGTACTCCAAAAGTCCTCTGCCAACCGGAGCCCCCGTCCCGGTTCCCGCCGCCACCGGTCCTTACTATTCCCCTTATGCACTGTACGGCCAGAGACTCACGACAGCATCCGCGCTGGGATATCAGTAAAAACAGAAATAACTTTGTAAAGTTTATAATTCTAAGAATGAAAATATAAATACTTCTGTCAGCGCTCCACTTATGGACCGGATCCATGGACTCAACTGTATTTATTTATGTCAGCTTAAAGCAGACTATAATAGCTGCAAATGGAAGATATTTGAGCAAAATCTGAAGTGCATTATGTTTTAACTGAACTCTATAGGTAAAGTGAAAACACATGGTAGAATACTAATTACGTAGGGATTTTTATTTCGATGTTAATTTGAAATTGCTATGATTGTATTGTTCTTGTTTAGTGTTTCATTAAGAAAATAATTTACATGCATGTTTGTTTTTTAAATCCCCAAATTGTCCGTTTTAAATTGCAGTTATTTTTCAGGTGAATACCATGAAAAGAGAGTTGGTATTTTTTGTATGTATTCTGGAAAAAAAAAAAGAATTCTGATCCATATTCTGGTGTGCCTCCTTTTAATGAAGGGACAACTATAGAATCCTATTTTATTAAATTGCTGAATTATAGTGGTTTCCATTTTGGTCAAGACATGTCCGATAGGTATCTAATTTTGCAAGATAATCCTATTTACGCACCAATATATAATTTAGAAGCTACAATTTATTGATAGCTTATTCGTAGTTAAATTTGATATAGGCTAGCCGTGCATAAATACTTTTTTTATGGGCTACCTTCATTTTATTAAAAATACATTTTCAAAAACAATTCATACCAGTATACTGTGAAGCTTTAAACAACGAAACAAAGCACACACATTGAAATGGAGTGCAACTGAACTGAAAATGAGGGAGCGTGTGTGTGTGCGCGTTTGTGTGCTGAATATTTTATTTGTAGTCATTAACTCAGTAATTTTGCTATATATTTTTTTTGTGAAAAGGGTAATAACAAATCTGTTATAAAACTGTGCTATAGATACCAATGTCACTTTTACATTTGTTACTGCATGAGAGGGGAGTTCTGACGTGTGAGTGGTCAGCAAAATCATTTTCTCCAAACTATTGTTTTGCACTATATTCGAATATTTTTGACCGTAATTGTCATATACATCAATTGGGTAATTCCTGCATATTCAATAAAAGATCTTGTGGAATGTAAATTGTGTTTTCAAGGAGACATAAAGTAGACAAACCTATTCAAGCGGTTAACGAAATAATCGTTAAGCATTGCGATATTTTTTTTTGTAAATATACGTTCCATATTCATATTCAGTGTTTGCAGTCAGACTATTATTAATTTGATAGTAGACCTATCACAAAGACCACGCTTAATCACGCAATGAGATTGAATGCAGAAGTTTACCAAGCCGTTGGCTATTAAAAATATGTACATTTAAGAACTTCAGATCCACTTTAAAGTTTCAGTAATGGAAAAGGGTCGAGTACCTAAAGCCACAATGTCACCGGTATAAGTAGGTTTGTATTAATTGCGAACATACATTAGCATATCATTGCTTTAGTAATAAAAAACATTTACGTTGCAGAATGCACAGTATTAATTTAGGTAGACTTGTTTTCGAAGTGGTTTGAGTTTAAACGTGACAATATCTTTACGTGATTATTTATTGATAACTAATTAACTGTAGCTCCAATAATAAAGGCGAATTTAAAAGAAAATATTGGTAAATGTAAATATATTCCCATGGTATTTTAATAGATATTTTGGTATACTCGTTACTCGAGAATCTCCGGGCCTTAGCGAACATGAAACCGCCAACACGAAGAGAAGTCGTAATAAAGGACTCTGTGCTATGGTTCGGAGCGCCAGCCTTTAGCCCATTGATCAGCGTCGTTATTAGGTCGCCTGTCCTTCAGTGTGTTAACTTGTTGCGGGAATTCGTTTGTTGGACATTTGGCAGCTTGACTGTTTGTGGGAATCCCAACACAGATACACCTCACAGAGCAAGTATTCTTAAACAACTCTCTCTCTTTTTACTTTATCGCCCGTTTAGTCAACCCCAACTCTTAATACCGTGTGTCTCCGTTTTGAGGCCCACACGCGCTCTAAACTGATGTAATGATGGTGAAAGGGAGCTATTTCCATTTTTACCCACATCATGGTGGCTATGTGCGAGGTCCCTGGTGGAAAGCAATTTATCATGTGCCCCTCCCCCTGGCCCTGTCACTGGAGGAACAGGCAGGCACATGTGTGCATGAATTACCACCCGCCCGCCCTTCCTCAACAGGCTCCCCCCGTGGAGGCTGAAGACTCAGAGGAAATAGAAAAGAGGACTTAGAGAATTCGAGCTTTACGCTGGCAGTATATTCACTTTGTCTATTGTGCGGAGGCGAAAAACGCTCTTATTGCGCCAAGAGACTAAAGGAACAAGAGAACGTTGTGAACGCGAAGCAGATTGAAAATTACAATACTTGGTGTATACAAAAATTGAAAAATATTACCGGAATAAAAAACGCATAGCAGAAGTTCAAGAAAAAAAGGTAATTTGAATGAGAAAAAAATCCTGTCATACATTCAACATAAAAAAAGGTGATGTTACACAAAGAGAACTGTAAACAGGGACCTTTACATAGACATTTCTAATTGATTTAAAAAAGAGAAACAGTCTGATGTAGGGGTTCTTAAACACCCAGGTCAATGAGTTAAAGGTTAAGTGAGGTTCATTCCCTAATCTGGTTGTCAACATTAACAACAGCAGGTCAAGGACAGTTTTAACAAAGGGATCAGAGGCTTTGACAGAAAGAGAGCCCTGTCCAAATCTACATTTGTAAACACATCAGAGCAAGCAGGAAGCTGCAGCCCCTTTGTTATTTGTCTTTGAAGTGTTGAGAGATCTGTAACTTTACAGAAACCCTATCTAAGGAGGCTCTGAGAGATAGCTGGAATATCTGGTTAATTGTGATGCAGTTTAATTGTTTTCTAACAGTAAAATGTTATACAGACGATGAAATTGAACAATGTGTTGCTACTCTGCGTTTAACAATCTTACATTCTCGTGCAAGGCGGAAGTCAAGACCCAGTGACTTAACCTCAGTCATTTGTGGGGGTCAGGAACAACACCATGGAAACCCTTAAACCCCCACACTAATAAAACAATCTGCTGATACTACAAACACCATCACTGCCTGTTTGGAGATGGGAGACTTTCAATAACCAGGCCACATATTTTAATTATTGGGACATAGTACGCGTGAAATTGTTCTCACACAACCCACAAATAAACACATTCATAAACACACACACACACACACACACACACACACACACACACACACACACACACACACACACACACACACAAACACACACACACTAACTAACACACATACACACTCACT
>JAVQJS010153378.1:0-13011 GCA_036024795.1 Galaxias rostratus
CACACACACACACACACACACACACACACACACACACACACACACACACACACACACACACACACACACACACACACACACACACACACACACACACACACACACTTTGTAGATTCAGGGCACTTCCAAATTAGGCACCACAAAACTACCATTTGGATAACTTTAAAAGCTACTTTTGTGACATTACAGTGCATTACATCACAACTGCTTGGTCAGAAAATATAAAAGCTTTTGATTGACGCATCGTAGTGGTACAGAGAGTTGAGGGATAATATTCAGATCCACATTCATTCTCCTCAAAATGTACCTACTTTATGTTTCACTGAAAACTATTAAGGTGTTATTATTCCACCCATCACATTACTAAGTGTAGCTTAAATCAGGGCAGGAAATTAAACTTACGGCTTCGTAGCACCAATCCTTAAGCACCTCAAGTTCACCACGAATCATAGCCTTGTCAATGAAATGACAAGAAGCAAAGAGGGTTATCTTTAACATGAATGATATTTACATATTTATCATTAAGATGTCAATCTTGGTTTCTAGAATAATCAAAACATAACTAAATTGATGTGTGTGTGTGTGTACGTACCTCTAAGATGTTGGGGATTATGTCCTTCTCACACTGCTTTAAGAATGTGTCCTTGTCAAAACCAGGGTCAGCCTTCACTATCTCTGTCAGCACTTCAGACATCTCTGTCTTGGAGAACAGACCGCCTGCCACCCCAATACCAAATCAGGCAGCATTAATCACATTATCCTACAAATTGCAGGGGAAGGTTTGTTCTGAATATGCTTGACTTGTGTTTCAGTGATGTAAGAGAGTTACCGCTGACCGAGTAAATCCGTGACCTTGTCTGTGACGGCCCGAGATGCTCTGACCAAAGAGTTGGCGCTCTCATCGTACTTCATCTTCATCTCAAAAAACCCTGGGGAGAGAAAAAACTTAAGTGTGGGAGGAACAACAAAACAACACTTAAGAGGACAAATATAAGAGTGTTATTCTTTACTATGAACAAAATAAATCTTGAGGCCTGTGGAGTATTGTAAGATACTCAGGCCAAGTAAACCCAACTAAGGAGTACTTTGAAGTAGTATATACTTCTATACTACGATATATAGTTTTGTTTATACAACATCAAAATATGAAGTAAAACAGAGCAACAATATTATCTTACTATTAAAAACCATATTGTTGTCCTTGAAGTCCTTCCACTGCTGGTACCATTTTGAATCTTTATGGAGCACAACTCCCATATCTTGTCTGTTGTTAAAATACAAAACACACAATAAAAAAAATACAACTAAGCAAAAGTTTGAATTACTCTCTTCCATTGTTTCCCAGTGTATTATGACGTTCTCACTCGTTTGCCTCAAACACCCTGGCGTTAGGATCTGCTCCTTTAGAAGAGAACTCGCTCCTTTTCCTCAGATGAGACGGTGCTCTGTAGGGGCCACCATCCCCAACATCTATCTCCTTCTTCACCGATTCCATTCCCTAGACATTTCAAAGGAAGAAGTGAGTGCGTGAAAGACAAAGGATAGTCACAGAGGGATAGTAATGTAACCATCTTAGCTTGAAATAACAATAACAACTAAAGAGCAAATAAACATAATTATAAATTACAACAAAATATATAAAAAAGAACCATGACATTTTCAACTAGGATGTGAGTTGGTGTTCTTGCCTGGGAAATTGCTCGGAACGCGCCGGACGCACCCAGTTTCTCCCCTCCCTTCGTGACAGACTCTGCAGAGTCCCTAGCCGATTTGGCAGCCCCTTCCACCCCCTCCTTGATCTTTCTTCCAAGATCTGTGCGGCTCACCTCACCCAGTCCCTTCAGAGAGATGCACAGACAAACATTTAGGTACAGGGTCCTTTTAGCATGGTTCACTACATAACAAACTACATTGTTGCATACGGTCTCCTATAAAGTTCTTCCGTTGCATTTGTTTTCATCATCATTCATGAATAATGTTTTTAAAATAGGGATTTTACATTTTAAAATGTAATATAATACTACATAGTGCCATACAGTTTATATAGTTGTTCTGTAGCATACCTCTTTCACAGACTCTGACAGAGAATCAAAGGTTTTCTTGAACACCTCAGTGGTCTTCACCGACTCGGACTCTATTGTTTTCTGATGGACAAAAAACAAGAAAAAAAAACTTTACTGTACATAAAGCAAACATGAATGTAATATTCCTGTGGAAAAAAAGCTCACAAATAATCTCAATCATGACTAAGCGAGAGACTAGTAAGAGTTATTTACAAAACCAACTTGGAGAATCTAGTGCTAGGGATATCTATCGCACACAGATCACACTCTGTTGACGGCAAATGCTCACAAATTTCCTGCGGGCTTGTTGCAAAGCATCAGACTCCTCTAGTCTCTTGGCTTCTTCTCGGAACTTCATGATGTTCTCCTTCATTTCCTTGTTCTTGCTAAACTCCTGCTTCAAGTTGTCCACAAACTCCCCCAAAAAACCTTTGCGAGCACTTTTTTCCGAGGCATAGCGCACCTGGTCAAGATGATAAGATATTTTACTTATCATGAATGTGTCATGGAATTAAAATGCTTGCAGAACAATGTGCAGCTTCTTTGTACATGTATATGATATTATGGCAAGTGGAATGACTACAAACAGAAATAGTTAGAAAACGTCAACGTTTTACAAAGTGCCAACAGTGCGCACTGAAGCATGTGATTGTTTCTGTAACATTTAATGGACTTCATTCCATACTTGACCTGGGAGGAAAGAACCCCATAACATGCTTTTAGTTTAAGTAATGTTTTTTGTGATGTCATTTAGAGGTCACTGAAAGAATGGAAATCGGACCTACCTGCGCAGGAGCCCCACATATCCTGTAGACTTCACCTCTTCTGAGGGAGGAGACGACTGCACGGGGTGCTAGCAGCATAAGACGCTTGCCGACGAGAGAGAGAGATATCAAAACATCGGCCTCACGCTAACATCATTGCAGTGCCAAGACTGAGAATGGATCTCTGGCATGAACATAGACAGGTAACTAAATAGTTAGATGGACAGATAACAGTCAATGTTGTAAAGACGAGCAGAAAGGTTGAATATATTATAGAAAACTGATGAGGACTCGAGTCAGTCCAGTTAAGTTCCTCATACAATGACTTGAATTTCTACAAAGCTAAATAGCGTTCAAGTTTGTTTTGAGCTTTGGATAACGCAGTTCAATCATTTAGATATCTTTCTTTGTGTCTCGGAATAATTTGGTTGGGCTAGAATGTCAGTGAACTGTGTTGAGGTATTGTGGCAAAGGAGCAGTCCCTAGGAACCAACTTGCAGAGGGGGCTCTTTTCTGGCGTAAATTCTTGGAATTTTAAGGCATGGTGATGGTAGGATTTGGGGTCAGATTTTTGTAGATGGTTATCGGATTGAATTGCTATTTTTATAAGTTCTAATATGGAGGGGGTACAACCAAATTCAGCTCTGCATGCATTATTTGGAGTTTCACTCTTTACTTTGATTTTTTATTAGATGTTTGTCACATTTTGGAGGAATCATGACATGAAAGTGGGCTCCACACTTCCATATAAAATGATTGGTTCAATGACCGATTGGAATATTTTTAACCGGTTTCTAACTAGGATCTAAATAACATTTACATTTGTGGTCCTAATTTCCTGAACGTTTTGGGAATAGCATGATGTGTTGTCTTTTTTAGGTTAATGGTCAGGGCTCAAGTCCTGGTGATATAGGTATTGCTGTAGCCCCTCTTTGGAAGGAGAAAGAAGCACCAGGTTGTCTGCATAAAGTAGACACTTCACCTCTGCATTATTTAATGTGATACCAGGTGCTGGGGATTGCTGTACAGAATCGGGGATAGATTACACTCGTTTCTCTGCACGTTTCTGACGAAAAAAGGATGTTTGTTTCCAATTTTAAGTCTACCAAAAGCTCTTCTTTTGGTTTACTTTGGGTCGATCTGGGACCATCCATCTATCCATTATCTGTCACTTATCCTGGGCCTGGTTTCGATGGCAGCAGGCTCAGTAGGGTATTCCAGCTATTACTATCCCTCGCAACGCCCTCTAGATCCTCCTGGAGGATCCCGAGGCGTTCTCAGGCCAGGCAAGATATAGAATCTTGCCAGTGGGCTCTGGGTCTAACCAGTAGGGCGTGCACGGAAAACACATTTCAGTCGCTTGTAAATTGTGAATTTCGTCTTTTAACTCAGCTTCTTCACCACAGCGGTCCGGTACAACGCCTGCATTACTGCTGATGCTGTACCAATCTGCCTGTCAATCTCACACTCCATTTTTCCCTCACCCATGAACAAGAACCTGAGATACTTGAACTCCCTCGCTTGGGGCAGTAACTCACTTCCAGTCCGGAGAGAACACTACTCGATTTTCCGGCATCGGATCATGGCCTCTGTGGTTCTGATTCCGACCGCTTCACACTCAGCTGGAAACCGCTCCAGTGCATGCTGAAGGTCACCATCTGAAGAAATCAACAGAACCACATCATCCACAAAAGGCGGAGAAGCAATTCTGAAGTCCCCAAACTGGACACATTCCTCTGCTCGGCTACGCCTTGAGATTTTGTCCATGAAAATCATGGATCATCATCAAACACAACTGGTGACAAGTAGCAGCCCTGGCGGCGTCCAACACCAACTGAAAACATGTTTGACTTTGTGCAGAGTATACAGACACAACTCTCATCCCGGTCTAATAAGGACCGAATGGCACACAGTAACAACCCCGGTATCCCACACTCCTGAAGTACTCCCCACAGCACTCCCAAGGGGACACCATCGCAGGCCTTCTCCAAGTCCACAAAACATATGTAGACTGAATGGGCAAACTCCCATGGGAGGGGTAAAGAGTTAGTCTACTGTTCCACAACCAGAATGGAATACGCATTTGTTCCTCCTGAATCCGAGGTTCAACAATGGGTCGGAGTCTTTTTTCTAGAACTCTAGCATAAGCAAGGTAGGCTGAGAAGTATGATACCCCAATACTTGGAGCACACCCTCCAGTACCCTTTTTAAAAAATGGGAACCACCACCCCGGTGTGCCATTCCAATGGTACTGTCCCAGACTCCACATGCCACCGAAAGGGCCTGTCAACCAAGACAAGTCCAACAATGGCCAGGATTTTTTTTTACTTTTCTCTTATTCATTTTTTGTTTTGGTCTGCTTGTTATTACCATATAGGAGGTCTATGAAGTGATTTCTCACAATTTTTAATGGATTTGTGATCAGGATGTTTTGCTTTGGTCCAATTTTCCCAAAATGTATATACTTCTATGGATTCCTTATTGGCATTATGATGATCTCTTGTATGATGCTATTTTTGGTTCTTAATTAATATTTGTATTGTTAAAAAAGGTTCCACATACTGAAGGCATACATTTGGATCTTTATGTTTCAAACCATTTGTCCCCATTTGTTTTTGGGGTTAAATTACTTTTCTTCTTTAAATCTGACAAGGCTAATTAATCAAATATTAAATTCATGTTTATGAAAACCAAATTAGCACCTTAATTATTTAGGAAAGTTGCAGGATGAGAAATGTGTCCAACAGTGTTTGTATTTGTTGGTTGGAAATTGCTCTTTTGTTGTAGTTGTCTTTGCTGTTTTTGCCCAGCCATGGGTTTGAGTAGTGGGGTTTAAATAATTAGGTACTGAAGCCTCCTTATTGGTTTATGGTCTCTTCAGATACACAGTGATTCTGCTGCGGTAAGAGATATGCGTTAGGAGTTCATTTGTTAAGTAAAAATAATAAGCGTTTATCTCGTCCTAAACTGTAAAAAGAAGTAAAAGTTCAGAAGCTCATGTTTCTCATGCCAAACTGTCGACCTGTCTCCATCTCTCTCTGCAGTACCGGGCGGGGACAGATAGGCCCTGCCTGCTCATATTAATGGCAACGGCGAAAGTGCGTGTGCAGGCAGAGAAACGCAGTTTTTAACTGTTCATATACGTTAAGGTATGCTAGTCCTGCTAGTAGCAACTTTGAGTCCACATACAGTTAAGACGAAGATGGGTTATAAATTACATGTAGCGTAATGTTTAGCCTACTGCTGATCAGCTACGGGTGCTTTTACAATCTGAAATGCTCATTTCAATTAGCACATTATAGTTAGTAATTTGTTCAAAATAATGCTGTTACAGCTTTCTAATTAATGTTAATGTATTTACATTACACATGGCAAAAATAATGCAGTTTTATTTCTGATTAGATTACCGTTGTTCGGTTATTTACATTTTCAGCCACCCTCTATGAAAGAAAAAAAAAACGATCGATATAAACTACAACGTTAGCCGAGCCTGTGATTGCAGATGGGTTTTTTTCTTCAGACTTGAGACTTTACTTTAATTTTAGACCAGAAACTTATACCTTGACTTGGACTCGAGCTCAAATAGGCGACTTACATCTCTGATAGAAAATGAATGAATTAATTTGACAGGAGGTGGCTAGACCGAGGCCAAAATACTAATATTGTCTAATGCTATACGATTCAACTAGAGGTAGCCCAAACGAGCAACTGCAGAAAGATTTATGTATTAATGACGCGGTGTTCAGTTATGTTTCTTACTTGGGTTAAATGTACACCGGAGCAGAACACAATTACTAATATCTAATAATTAAATATATGTACTCACATCGTACCACCGACACAAGGAGGCTGCCATCTTTATCTTGAACGTGGTACGCAAGTGTATAGCAGGCGACCTTGCCAGAGCCAATAGGCGGAGATAGGGTGGGTGTGTCTATCCTCTCCTAATTTCTGCAGGGATTAGATGAAGCAGAAATGTACGTGCAGGAACCCCAAATCTTGATAGTTGAAGCAAATCGGGTTGGGGCGTGAGTCTTCAACTAATGTGTGAAGTGAATTTAACATAGTGCCGTGCGCATCTGCCGTAGTCTTAATGCAAAGCTATCTCATTATTGGCATAAAATGCAAAAGTGTCAAACCCCGATTAATTGTGTGCAGTTATATCTTTCAGATATATAAAAATGTCTATTAGTAGTTAGTTAACAATTCACATATCATAATGATACTCCTCATTATTAGACAAAGAGAACGTATCCATATTAGTCCCCCAAAAAAAATTGCCCATTTAAATAGCTCACTTAAGTAATTTTAATTAACGGTGGTACCTTGTGGAAGATATGAGAACTGCAAGTACTCCTCCCCGTCTGCAGAGTAAAGATATCTCGTTTCTTGTGGTAAGCCTGGTTTGACAGCCCACATTGGCGCATTGTGTCCATTTTTTTTCATGAATACTGTTTAAAGATTACTTGGGTAGGCGTAAATACCTCTACTGCAACATCTTTTCTGGGAGCAAACGTAGGAACTGCATTGTCTAGAATGGGGAACAGAGACGATGAGTATGATTTCTTGTTTAAAGGTAAAACATTTGATGACTACTTTCCCCCTATAAGTAGTGATTCCCGTTCATTTAATATCGCATTGTTTCATCCCGACCAATGACAAATCAGTCATCGTAATGCTTGAACGAATCAGATCGAATGTTTCGAGGTATCATTTAACACCATCTTATTTTCTTTGTTGATTTTACGGTCACTGTTTCACAACGATACGTCGCCGGTGGCTACTTTTACAGGGAGGACGATGCAACATCAATTCTCCAGTGGCCCTTTAAACTTTCAGACACTCGTGTAAGGGGAATAACCAGTCAGTCAGTTACTAAAAGAGAATGTGGTTGCCTTTGATTATTGTAGTAGAAAGACCTGTGCCAATTGCATGTCATTAAATGATCCAGTCACAGAAACGCTATCAGGGCCTGGCAAAGTTTTAAAAAGTCAGTCAAAATGTTTTTCCATCCATTAGCAACACCGCTCATTTCATGCAGGATCACATGGGGGCTGGAGCCTATCCCAATGGACAATTTAGAGTCACCAATGAACCTGCATGTTTTTGCACTGTGGGAGGAAACCGGAGTACCCAGAGGAAACCTACGCAAACACGGGAATAACATGCAAACTCCACACAGAAAGGCCCTCACGTGGGGATGAAACCCAGGACCTTCTTGCTGTGTGGCAGCAGTATTAACCACTGAGCCACCGTGCTGCCCCCCAAAAAATTTAGACTATGTAATATTATTTAAAAGTAACTATTGCTATACAATCCTTACTAAACGCATACATGTATTTTGCATAATCGAAAGCCCACAAAGCTCATACCAATGTCATGGCAAATATATTGGTAGAGACATCCTTTTCATTTTTTTTGTCACCCTTTGATCTTCCCGTCTCCCCTGGCACTTTAAAAGCCATTGATCAAGCAGGAGGCCTATATCGTAATGTAACAAAGTGTTCTCAGTGGAATGAATAGGACATCTGCCTGTCACTGGAGGAGTCAAATTTGCTCCATTCACCATTTGGCTTGTTAAAACAGGAAGGGTGAATGGCCTTAAAAACTGACGATTCATGTTTGATAGAGTCTTTTATCAGCTCCCTGCAGCCCCAGCATGATGTCCAGAGGGACAAAGTTCAGACTTTATTTCTCCTGGCGACATACGGAAAAAAATCGACTGCTACTTGGTAGGACAACTCTGACCATTGTTGGTAACCTGGTCACCACCATATTCACCTCTTGTTGCACTTTCCCATATAAAAAACATTGTGCAACACCATACAGCAATGAATGCATTACAGTATCTATTTTTGTCAAATTGTTTTGTTGGGTCTAATCTGAGTGGAATGCAACCCTCCTAAACTGATCCCTATTCGAACATATAATATGAGCAGATTTTTAAAATTTCTTTGTGGCAATACTTGACGAATTGTGTTGGTGTCGAGTTGGTTTAGTTTTTTACATTTAAACATTGTAAATGAAAAATAATCCCAACTATTCATTCTTCTGTGAATCCAGTCCTGTGCTAATGTGACACAATTTTTACCCAGTATTTTTCTCTCTATCTTTATCTCTCTTTATCTCCATCTCAATAGTTGTATTAATTGGGGACTCAGGTGTTGGAAAGAGTAACTTACTCTCTCGTTTCACACGGAACGAGTTCAACCTCGAGAGCAAGAGTACCATCGGTGTGGAATTTGCGACACGCAGCATCCAAGTGAATAGCAAAACAATAAAGGCCCAGATCTGGGATACAGCCGGCCAGGAGCGGTACAGAGCCATTACCTCTGCGTGAGTAACTTTTACACCTGTAATGGTGATGTCCTGCTGCCAAATAAGGAGCATACCATTCACAAACAACTTGCAAGGTTCTCAGTATCAGTTGAAGATACATTTAGGGAATTATGACTGCTCTCCAGAGCCAGAGATTGTGAACGATTATACGAACATGAAAAAGCTAACTGTGATAGAACTGGCAACGTGTTCAGGGTTTACCTTGCCTCTCCCCCTGTGTCGGCTGCGATAGGTTCCAGCTCCCCGGCGACCCTGCAAAGGGTAAGCAGTATAGCTAATGGAGGGATGGATGGAAAAACTTAAAGGCAAAAGGTTTTCTTCCTGAAGACAGATTCAGGCTGGATACCCCCAAAGCCTTGTAACAGCTTTCATGTTTCAAAGCCTTTTAGGCTTGATATTATGACATTTTCAAGAGAACAGTTAGTCCATTTAAAGCCTGAATATAGCGTACTGTACTCCCCTCAAACACCCCAAACATCAGATTATCACTTGTACATCTACTTCACTCTTTACACAATTGTTTTGTCTTTTTTATGTGAGGTGTATTAGAATGCAATAATGTCCCGTAAAATTCACATTGAATTGCCGAGGCGCATGGAATTTGCTTTACAAATACTTTTGACTTGACTAGAACTAACTGAAATCTTATACAGTATGTATTTTTCTCTCCCCCAGTTACTACAGAGGAGCAGTGGGCGCCTTACTTGTGTATGACATTGCCAAACACCTAACCTACGAGAACGTGGAGCGCTGGTTGAAGGAGCTTAGGGACCATGCAGACAATAACATAGTCATCATGCTGGTGGGCAACAAGAGTGACCTGCGTCACCTCCGGGCCGTGCCCATGGATGAGGCCCGTGCCTTTGCAGGTGACTGAACAGGATTGTTTTCACTCTGCACTCTGCAAACGGGTACTGGGCATTGTTGACGGGGATATAGAACTGGAAAGGATAGGCATTGGAGCTGAGTGAAAGACTCATATTTAGTGTGATGACCCTGAAGTGCATTATCGACCATAGAACCAGGTGTTTTGATTAATATAATTTAGTGAATCATTTATAAACTGATGGATTTGTATTTATTCTTTCTGCTTCTACTTTCCCTTCAAGAACAAAATGTAATATGGCAGGTCTATTTTCGTGAACGCGGTGAGAATTTATATTTTTAATTTAGTTTTTCAATATATATAGTTCTCTCTGTTGCTGTTTCCTTCCTAATCCTACAGAAAAGAACAATTTATCCTTTATTGAAACATCAGCCTTGGACTCAACAAATGTGGAAGAAGCTTTCAAAAATATTCTTACAGGTGGGGTCTTACCAAAATGTAAATATAACATAATTGTCTTGGAAGTCTTCTACTATAGACCTCTATATGCATTCGATTAAATCTGTTTTAGTGGTAAACACATACATCTGATGACGTTTGTCTAAAAATCGGAAGGTAAATAACAGAGGATGCGGTAATGTAACTGTTGACATTAACACAATTTATTGACCCCCCTTCAATTGCAAAAGAAATCTATCGGATTGTATCACAGAAGCAGATTGCTGAGCGCTCGGCTCACGACGAGTCTCCTGGAAACAACGTGGTTGACATCAGTGTTCCACCCACCATGGATGGTCAGAAGGGAAGCAAACTGCAGTGCTGCCAGAGTCTGTAACCTATAGCGACCGTTCACTTTCCTCACCTCCTCCTACTCCTCTTAAACAATGTTTTTTCACAGCTGTCGTTTATAATTACTTTGTGTATAGTTTCTCTTTTGTTTTTAGCTTTTCTGCTCACATACATGATGTTAATGACATGAAATAAAATTTTACAATAATATACTCACTGTGTCTTTGTAATGTTTGCTGTACTTTTTACCAATAAAGGTAGTAGTACTAACTCCACACATTTCTGGTGGTGTGTTGTAGTGTTTGAACTACTAGATGGTGTTGTATAAACACAATACCCTTTTACCACCAAAAAGGTAAGAATGACATGATTCCGGTTTTGGTCCCGCCAGAGACAATGGGTGCTGTTAGTAACACTTAAAAACCCTTCGATAGTCTTTATCCTTAAGAAATACTAAACGGACCTAACCAATGCGTGGCCAAACTTCATAAATTGGCGTGCCACATTCCAATGTAGAACAAAAGCAGTCAGCCCTTCAAAATGAACTAAATTGCAAAGCGAGTTTCCATTGACAGTACCAATCTACAAAAAGGTCCAGGAGTCCCTTATGTTTTATTGCACAATTACCCAAATCTTTCACAGGAAGACTAAGTTACATAAAATACTTTGTTTGGCGAATTACATGACCAAATGTTTTGCTTTTCCCTTCAACCGCTAGTTTGGCAGTCTGACTGTCAAGTTATAATAGTGTATTGTCAAAGGGATTCTTTACTGCAACAAAGCATACATTTCATATATATATATATATATATACCAATTTAGTAACAGGTTTGAATCTCAACTCAATAGCAATACTTGGGATGTTTTTTTCACTTGAAGTTCTGCCTTTTTGGTTTTGAGAAGGCAAAACCATCTTTGCCATTTTAATGCATGCCTTCACAAAGCCTTAATAATATGTAGGCGTAGGCCACACTAAAATTGTTATTAGAGTAATTACCACCTTAATACGCAGACAGTGTATGACAGTGTGACTTCCTTTAAAGTGTTACCCCAGCCACCTTTAAAATTGGCAAAAAATTATAAACACACACATCAACACAATTAAGACTTAGTCTTCCACATGTTGTTTTTAGAAAGAGAGAAAGAATCTCAGGCTAACATACAAACTTAGTCAAAAAACAGCTAAATACATTGTGAAGGGGCAAATGGGGATAGGGAAAAGGTAGAGTAGGGAAAATATGATTTCTCAGGTATACTGTAATAGCATGCTGATTCAGGTATATACCGCTACATTAGCTTGTGTGCTATGATTCCTGTGTGACTGTTAAACAATCACGACGTCCAGTGCTCACTATATTCATATGATCCCGATGAAAAGTATCTTGTCAAAACCGATTCATGTCCACAACAAGGGATACAGGAATCAGTTCTCCAAATCCACTGGCAACATTCTGATCTTTTTTACTGTAACAGTTCATTTTAGGCATTGTCTTCCAATATAAGAGAACTGGTGAGGAGAAATTATTTCCCTCAACAATGGCCCTTGTTTAAGTGCAGAACAGTTTTAATGATATACACAGGTGGAATTCTTCCATTCCCACTTTTTTTATTTAGTTAAAGAGCGCCTCAGCTTGCATTGTCCCTCTCATACGATGGTCTCGTCCATCATTTTCTTGGTCGACTTGGTCGGCACGGAATGTTGTGTGGAGTGTGCCCCCTTTATGTCGGGCATGAGCAGCCGGACTTTCTGATTGGTCCTCCTCCATTCTGAATACAACTGACAGTGATAGCGGAACGACACCTGAGTAGGAAAGGGGAAACGTCAATCATACAGATAGACTATATGAGAGTGTAGTGCGAATGTGGAACAGAGCAGACAACGCTGAGGCAGGTAACTTTTCTGTGGCTAACAGATTCACTATCAGAGAAGAACTTCGAGTTAAGGTGTTTAAAAGTTAACCGACACAATAAAAACAACAGTGTCTAGCAAGTTAGTTAAGATTGAAAACATAAAAATATTACTATCATCTACTAATACAACAAATAGGGCCTTTGAGTGAACAAGTGTATGTGTTCAATACGTGTCCTTATATGGTTTGTGGATGGAAGAACCCTTCAAGGTTCAAGGTTCAAGGTTTTTTATTGTCATATGCATAACTATTACAGAGGCAAAAGTATGCAATGAAATTCTTGTGTCTCTTCAACACCCAACGCTAATGCAGACATTAAT
>JAVQJS010153383.1:0-10648 GCA_036024795.1 Galaxias rostratus
GTGCTCTATCTCGCCGGTTCGCTTAGAGAGGCATGGTATTCGAAAAATGTAGCCTAGATTTCTTCACCCGTCCCATCGGTTAGGCAACAATGAAGTGTTTATATATCTGTTATTTGAAACGGACTATTACAAGAACGCGTTGCGTCAGCCATCAGCCCAGTTTTGATTTTGAAGGTGGGGCGGGGACAGATAGTGCTGGCTCTGGTTTCTCCCGTTTTGTTTTCGTATATGAAGTGCGGGGGTTCAACAGTGCTGTCTGATGCAGTGAATCCCCCAAGAATCTCCCCATGATGGGCAACTGTCCTTGAAAATCCTTTGCCCTGAACAAGAAACACAACCTTCGACGGATATTGTTTGAAGTTAATTTGGTTATTCCAGTTGTACAAAATGGTCATCATCACACTATATAGATTCTGTTAAAGCAACCTTTTTTTATATGAATGGATTATCAACACATTTGTTCTCGCTTAAAATATTAAAGCAACTATAGAAAACTTATTTATATCAATGGATTATCAACACGTATCTTCTGATAGCTCATTCCACTGTCAATGGGAGGGTAAAAATAAAACGCAGTTCAGATCAGTCCTCTTGAAGACTCAATATTTAACGCTAATGTTATCTGCCACCATGTGGGATCTCCAGTGAAGCTGTGGCAAATTGCTTGATGGCACCAGGAAGAGTGTCACTAAACCATAAAGAGATGCCCATGCTGGGAGTTGGTGGGGCAGTTATTGATGGTGCTCGCGATATGCAGAGGCTGCTAGCATCCTGTGCGTGGTCTTAATTACACCAAGCTAACAGTAGGGTCGCCAAAACTACCTACTATAGCAAACTGCCTCTAGTAACTTTAACATACGCATATCCATAGCATGTTTCAGCGATACAAGTGTTAATATTGTGAATGTTATTAATACTATATTGTTAATAATGTTACTATGGTCCTCATCAAACTGTTCTTTCAATGAGAACACAAACAAAAATATATTGTTCCATTTTCTTTTCTGTTCCTTTTTTATGTAACTTTATTCTCATTGTTCGCATCTTCATCATCCTCCTCCTCAGGATTGTCTGGAAGGGTGACGGGTGTGTTTGATCAATTTTTTCCCTCCTCTCCCCCAAGGGGGTACCCAGCGTCTACCCCGGACCATCGGCATCTCCCTGGCCAAGGAGCTGATCTTTGCGGCCCGGGTGGTGGACGGGGCGGAGGCTAGGACCCTGGGGCTCGTTAACCACGCGGTGGAGCAGAACAAGGCCGGCGACGCTGCCTTTCTGCGGGCGCTGCAGCTTGCCAGGGAGTTCAACCCTCAGGTACCGAAAGAAAACGGACACACGTTTCTACGTACACTAAGATTAGCTTAAAAATGTGTGTGCGTCTGTGTGTGTGTGTGGGGGGGGGGGGGGTGGGGGTCATTTCAAACCTACTGAAACTAGTGTTCACATACTCCATTTTAACAATTAGAATAACTCCATAAAACAGAATCATGGAAACAGTAGTTACCGTGACAACATTAGTTACCATGCCAACAGCTGGTGCAATATTGCGTCTCCACACGTTTCCACACGTACGCAGGTATTTATAAAAACTATGCTTTTTTCCAGTTATTTATAAAAAGCCATGGTACGTTTCACATGTACACTGCCTCAAGCCGAGTGGTCATACACCGGTTACATGCTCACTTACGGCACATGACAGAGCCAGACTTTTATTTTGAAGGTAACCTGCGTTTGCCTGTATGTCCTTCCAACAGGGTCCTATTGCAATCAGAATGGCAAAGCTGGCTATCAACCAGGGGATGGAGGTAAGATCCCTCTGAGACTCACTAGCAGTATCGATATCTAATCATGTCACAATGTGTTATTTTCCCACAGCTCAGCCTGGCTCAGGCTGTCTGTGTTTTGAGTCTTTGTAAATTGCTCGCCCACTAAAGGTTAAGGAATGATCTGTGTGTGCCAGTGAGCACCACGGAATAACTTCCTGAGTTAGATGACTTCCTGTTGTGTTGGTTTGCGACAGGGAAAAACTTCCAGAGTTAGGTAACTCCTTGTATTTCTTATCTATAGAGCATAATTTATTGAGTTAGTTGCAGGTTGTATTGATAAACTGGGGATGTCATAAAAAGACTGCAGGGAATATCTCTTTCTGTTGAGCTGGTAAACTGCACCGAACTATCAAATGAGAATTGTAGATAAAAATTTGACATGAGAATGATCACACTCATACAAGACAGTGAAAGGATGACACATTTAAATAGACAATGGAGGGTTTGCTCTGGAAGCTAGGAGGGAGGAATGTGCAGTGCAGGGCTTGGCAAAGAATCAAGCTTAACCTGATAGTGATGACAGGGAAGGAGCGAGGACGAGTTGCCTTTATCCAGCCTCCTGGAACTGAACTGCACTTAATTTGAGTTGTTACTTTTTCAGCTCTTTCTTGGCTACTTAGCACAAAGCAACTGCTCAAATCATGAGCGTTTATTTGCCCCTCTCACCCCACTCAGAACAACAGCCGTCGAAGTAGAAAAAGTCTTTCTCTTCCATTCAGTCTGGTCGGAAACATATTTCAAGGACAGCTTCATTTAAGTTGAGGTTATTTTCGAGAGGAGAATTGAATGCCAGAGATATTTTCTAGGTCAGATAAATGGCAAGGTTACCCTAAAAAAAAAAATCACTTGTTCTCATATACTGCCAGAAGAATGGGACAGAATTGTAAGCTACTAGGTGAACACACAGGATTTTTCAACATTGTAATGCTTTGTGTAGAATGTACAATATAATTCCTCTTAGCATAATTATAGTAAAGAACCGTTTGGAATGATTCTTTTATCATATACCAACTTCTGTTATGTTCTCATTTTATTTGTAAAGAAAAACAAAAACTAAAAAAAGTGCCATAAGCCCTGCTCAATGATGTTTGTTCTTATCTGGTCAATTCGAATGCATGTCAAAGCATTTAGACGTTACCTGAAAATCCCTGATATGATAAAGAGAAGGGATAAATATGATGGTATATCTAACTGGCCTGCTGCTATGGTTACGGAGCCTCTTGCACTGGTGTATTATTGTAACTATTGCTTGATGTTGTTTTTTTCAGGTTGATTTAGCGACTGGATTAGCAATTGAAGAGGCATGCTATGCTCAGGTACAAATTTAAATCGGCTTTTGGTGTGCTATTTCATAACTGCATAATTATCTACCCTACTTGGCAGAGTATCTGTTTCAAATTCAGATTTCATTGATCTTAACTCTTAAAGCCACATCCCTTATTTCTGAAGATTAGGATTATAAATTTCATTTCCTATTTATAATTTCACACGTGACGGCCAATGATATATAAAAAAAAACAAAAACATGTTCTTCTTTCTTAGCAGCACAGTGACTCATCTCGTAATTGTTTTACTGAAACAAAATCGTCCTCTTTGTCAATCTTCATGTATTACCATGTCACCAAGAGGGTGGTCATTTCTGTTAACACTTTCTCTGTTGTATTCAAGGTGATCCCAACCAAAGACCGTTTGGAGGGTCTGGCCGCATTCAAGGAGAAGAGGGCTCCCCGCTTCAAAGGCGAATAGTGACCTGATTGCCAGCCAAACACATCAACAGGAAGCTGTCATCAGGTGTCCTCTCCCAGCCTCTGGTGTTTCCTCTCTCTGTGTAGCCAATCAGAAGGGGGCATAGGGTTTAAGGGGGTACAACAGTCCAGACTTTGACACCATGCGGTTTTGATGCAGTGATCCAACTCCGTCCGCGCTTTCCTTCCTAAGCACCCACTACGTTTTCAATACACGATGATCATTTCAAAACCGTGGCTCAGAAAACGTTTGGACAAAGTCTTGAGATGAGTCGGACTCCGCTTGACTTTAGAAACTAAACTGGCCAGTTCACATACAAACAATTAAACAAAAAAACTAAAATACTACCGAGGTCTGTCTGAACTGTTGTATTTTAGTGCTGATAAAGGTTCGTTTGAGGAACTACACCCTTGAGGCAGAGGTACTGAGGTAGAGACCAGCAAAGGAGATACTAACCCAATCTATATAGTCCACTAAAGGGTTTAGAGTCACGTCAGTGCTCAAAATATTGTACAAAGAACACTTTTTCAAAATACGAAATCTCAACAATCTTGTTTGACTCAAACTAATGTACAGCTAGTATGAACTCAAAATCCTAACACTTAAACATTCAATGGTGGATTCCTATATTAAGATGCGTTTGGCACGGACATTAATAGTCAGTTTGTGTTGACTCATGTGGTTTATTGTTATCATAATTATAAAAAATATGAGAGGGTGATAATGAGTTATGAAAGCCTAATCAAAAAACAGGTGGAATCTGTGCACGTTCTCTCATTCATGACTTGTTTTGTGCCTGTTCATGTGTGCTATGCGTGTCTATTCCTGCAATACATGTGATTGAGTGTTTATAGATTTGCTCAAAGTTGACCATTTATTAACATTAGGCCTTGATGGACTTTGATCGAAACAAAGGTAAAAATTAGACAAAGGAACGAGGCTCGATATGTTATTGTAAATAAACATATTAAAGTGTCTATAAATGAAGCATCTGGTTAGTAAATCCCCTTACTTAGGAGGAGGAACATGGCAGCACTAAGCTTATTCAATCCAACATCAAGTCCTTTCTTCTAGCGTTCACTCATATGATTCACGTCCAAGTTCACAGTGTGTTTTTACTGGAATAAAAGGAAGAAATGGGGAATCAGTGGGAGACACCATGTAATAAACGCTTCCCAACTGACCTCTGTTTTTTTCTGGAATTGAATTATCCAGCTGAAGCCTATCCCAGCCAACATGGGGCGAAAGGCGGGGTACACCATGGACAGGTCGCTGGTCCATCGCAGGGCTAACACTTAGACATACAACAACTCACACACACAGTCACACCTATTGACAATTTAGAGTCACTAATGAACCTACATGTTTTTGAACTGTGGGAGGAAACCGGGAACACATGCAAACTCCACACAGAAAGGCCCTCAAGAATGTAATTATATATACATATATATCATATACCTTATATATACAATATACACACACACACACACACACAGACAGAGTCATGGCAACGGTAAACCTCTACCACAAGTCTGTTACAACTTCTCGAGTGAGAAAATGGAAGATTCGGTCGGTGTGATGATGTATGTATATAATTGAGATATTGGTTTGCCTCCTACAATCGTTGACTTACAGTAAGGGGTTTCTCAGGTCTTCATACATTTTGCCCATATGTGTCAGATGCTGGATAACAAGTCACTGCGATATGCCTTTTTAATTTGCAGATAAGTATTACTGGCCATGTACAAACAAAAATACGTTTACCATGGAACTTGAATGCAGGAAGTGGTGGCGCAATAGTTACAGGGATATGACATAATGGTTTATCTTTGTTGAGCATGAAACCTAATGACGTCAGAAACTGTTGACAGAACACATTCAACATAGTATATTGTATACAGTATACGTTTGTAAAAGTATATTGCTTATCATGTAAACAATTACACTGAACGAATTTTCCTCGAATTTCCATCGTCTCTAACAACTAGGCATTCTTTGGAACATATATTAAAAAAAATCCCCCAAGGCTTCTCCATTTCTACTTAATTCAATACAATAGACGTTTTTGTAAATGTAATGACACAGATAAGTGTATTGTAATGACACTGCTGATTCAAAGAAACATTTAGTCCTTCCCGCATGTCGTTTTGGGTCAGCGAGCTGGGATATGATTTAATCGTAGCTTTGCAGACCGGCTTATGAGAACTCCGAGATTCCTAAAATAAAAAAAGAGTCGGTCAGCCGGTTAAATATTAGCGCGGCATTCCTGGAGTTTGTGTAAATTCTGGTGCTCAACACTTAGCCCCTGTTCAAACAGTATCTATCTGCAGGCGAAATGTTAGTCATCCTTTTGGACCGTAAGCGCCGCCGAAGGTCAGATGGGAGGAGTATGAACATTTGCAGAAATGGTCTTATCAGCGTGTGGGGGAAAAACGTATTTACTTCAGACAACATGGGTAATGTTATGACAACATTATAAATCTCCCGTCGTCTTCCCATTGTAAATCTCTACCTCTGTTCGCAACAGGTGATTCAGTCTATATTTAAACTGCCATCCGCAGGGAAATTGGTTGACAAACTTGTTCATTCACGTTGGTTTAAACATAACACTTAGGGACGGTATAGTATTGGACTGTTCTATGTTCATATGGAAAGAAACGCTTACCTCTTATATTTAGGCCACATTGAAATCCTTCTCGTGTTAAGGAAAACGATTTACTAAGTTACGTTCATACAGGTGCCTCTGTATTTCCACTAGACTGAATGCCGCTTCAAGAGGTCACGAAAGGACGGTTTTCCCCCCTGACCAACACAGTCTAATGGAAATCATTATTTGCAACAATGCAATCGTTATTTCACCGACAGGCATACGGAAAGAAAGGGAATTGTCTTATGTGCGTAAACTGTTACACACGCTTCCCGTTCACTCATAAAGATGTAGGCTATTAAGGCTGGCTGTAAAATAGCATTTCGTAGCTCGTGGTTGTGACTGGGCAAGATATAAAGACCGTCAAGTCATGACTGGTTTCCTTCTATGTGTGTAGACTGTCTGTCTGTGTCTCTGTTAGAATTTAGCTAGATTCCGTCTTGAAAGCAAATTTCGCCACACCTGGATGAAGTATGAAAAAAAAGGAAACGGATTAAATCATTTAGGTCACCGTTTTTCCGTCGGTAATATCTTTGCTGTGGTGCACCAGCAAAGGATTACATTTTCGCGAAAAAATATATTACTAAAAATGCCGTCCCATCTGACCGCTGTACAAAGCGTTCACATCCATAGAGACGAGCCTGTAGGCATGTAATGCCTATCACTTTAGCTTCTATTATTTAGTCTCCAATAAGCCCCGCCCCCGCCACACCACACCAGAGTTTCCTTCCACTCAAATCACTATGTCCCAAATCTAGGCAACGAGGATAAAACCCCATCTTGACCTTATTCCAACTCTGTGTTTTAATCATTTTCTAAACTGTTTTCTACCATGAAACAATGCTATTATACCGTCACTTATTAAAAGGGTTGAGTTGGAAAAGATACTCAACTGCTCCTCCCACAAGATTACGCAGAACAATTACCTGTATTAAGAGAATGTAATTAAAGTGAGTGTGTCTGTGTGTGTGCGCACGCATTCACTGGAGTGACTGTAGCAGGTTCAAACATGATGCATTTGCCTTGAAAGTGAGACACTAAGTTGTACAGCATGGAGTTCAAACCACTGTCTTTGGGCTATTTGCCTCCTGCTCAGCAATGTATTACTAATCCACATACCTCTGCAGTGAGCTATGCTATCTGGGAGAAACCCCCGCACAAGTCATCCAGTTGCCACGTGCTCTGTTAGCTTAAATGCATTTTTATTACACTAACAGTAAGTATTTAGTTTACAGCAGTGTGTTTATGTGTGTGTATGTGTACTAGTGTGTCTATATATCTTTACAAGAGCAGGACTTTGTGTGCGTGTGTGTGCGTGGGGGGGGGGTATGGAAGTCCATGTTGAATGTAGTATTAGGTTTTTGCCTAATAGACTCCAGGACTTAGCCAAGTCATAGACTGGCCCCGTTAAACTCTGTGATCTCAATATGGTCCCAGAGTCAAAGCTATAAGTCATAGACTGGTTAAACTCTATCGTCTTTATACGGTCTGAGAGTCACAGCCATAAGTCGACAGACTGGGTTTGTTAAACCATGGTCTTTATATGGTCCCAGAGTCACAGCCATGTCATAGAATGGCCTGTTAAAATCTGTAGTCTTTATATGATCCCGGAGTCACAGCCACAAGTCATAGGCTGGCCTTGTAAAACTCTGTAGTCCTTATATGGTCCCAGAGTCACAGCCATAAGGCATAGACTGGCCTATTCAACTCGGTGCTCTTTATTACACAACTCTTTGGCTATTTGGTGACACCTTTTTGTTGGGGATTTATTTTTGGTTCTGGTGGTTATTGCTTCCAGATAGCTTTTTGTACCAATGTCAAGTTATTTCTCTTTGAATGTGGGGAAGGGAGGGAGGGGGTCAAAGTGACTTCTTTGATACCAGTAACACTCCGATTAGCTTCTCTCCCCTTTGTTTCCTTCCACTCATACGTTTGAGTACAAAAGCTTACGCATCGTATTTGCATACATTCGACATTTGAGGAAATGGGTTTAGCACCGGTGAATGTCTTGTTCACTAGTGACATAAACACAAATTTGTGATTTCTATGACAGTGTTTCAAAATACAGACGGTACAATGGTGAGGTATTCATTGTGACGTATTCCAAGATGAGCAGTTAAATTTATTTTTTTCATGGATTTGGGTAGAGAGCAGATATGTCATGTTTTTTTTTTAAGTGGGCACCATCCATCTTGGATATATTTAGTTAATCTGAGCCCATGACACCTTTATTGTGTGACAGTGTATAGAAGACACATAATGTATAGTGTGTGTTCACAGAGCACATTGTAAATGGAGAGTGTAGCAGTAACCCACACCGGTGCCTCATGAACCAGTGTCCTGGTTCCAGGCAAGATCTGTGACCCATATTACCGATTTAACAGGCAGGTCAGCCAGACAGCTGTCGGAGACAAGGTCACGCACAGAGTTTCACATCTGACCTCAGCAAAGTAACGCTAAGACACACACACACAAGTGTGACTGGTACTGATATGACACATGAACACACAAACACAGTTTTTTTTAAGAATCTGCACATTTCCTTGGCCCCCTGTGGTATACTAGTGCCACTGCTTTGTTGATAGCCTATAAAAGCTAATCTACCCACACACACACACACAAAAGCAATCTCACATTATCATAAAACAAGTTTTACCCTCTCCCACTCACACATCAGCAGGTAGCCAGTGTGAATCCCGTCCATTACACACACACACACACACACACACACACACCCAATCTCACATTATCATGAAACAAGTGTTACCCCCTCCCACTGACACAAAAAGAGGTAGTAAGTAAGAATCCCGTCCACTACACACACACACACACACTCACACTCAAGTGCACATTAGCAGAAAATACGTTTTACCCCTTCCCACACATACACACAGACAAACACACACATTCAGCTGCCAGTCCAGGCCTGTGTTGGGGCCCTTAGGGGCCTTTTTGAAGAGGATACGTGCTCCCAGCTCCCCTCTCAGCTGTGCTCACCAGATACCTCACATTCCTTCCTGGAATAGATGTAGGTTTTAAAGACAAGCAGGGGACCCCAGGGAGGAGCAGGGGGGAAGGAAAGGGGTGTGGAGAGGGGGGTTATGAAATAAGGGTGAGTCAAACGGCTGAAAGAACATAGTATCACGAAAGTGACATTCAGGAAAATCCAACATGGCCGACTCTAGCGAACACACGGGGGTTGAACACAACATGGTTTTTTCCTCTGACGAAGCAACCGTGAGATGAGGTGAATGGGAGATTTGGTTGTAGATAATAGGCATGCCTGCTCTGCTTTATTCTAGTTCTATGAGTAGAGTGTGTAGAGGCAGACAGTAAGGAGAGCTGACACTACTTCTATAGGCTGACGCACACACACACACTCACTCACTCACTCACTCATCAGCTTTGCCGTGGGTAGCTGGCTGACTCCAATCAAACAATAAGACCTTGTTTGTAGGTTGTAGGTGTGTTTGATTGACAGTGCGGGGAGGATTCTGTGGGCAGTGGCTTAGGGGTGTTTAACACACTAAATGATTTTCTTTATGTAATGAAGTTAAACTTTTTATCAAGTGAGCTGTTATCGGTTTAAGATAAATTGGTTTGTCTGTCTGTGCCAGCGTAGTTTAATATTTTCCGCACCCATGAGCTCAATGTGGGGGAAAAAATTAATAAACAAAACATTATTATAGTATCTTCATCTCCACAGTGTTGCGACCCCAGATGGTCCGTGGTCAGGCAGTTACGAAAGCAGTCCTAGATACCCCTGCCTGGTAAGGCAGTTACAACAGCAGCCCTAGATACCCCTGCTTGGTAAGGCAGTTACAAAGCAGTCCTACATACTGTTGCCTGGTAAGGCAGTTACGAAAGCAGTCCTAAAAATCCCTGCCTGGTAAGGCAGTTACGACAGCAGTGGAAATGTAAGAAGCTGTGGTAATGGCGTTTAATGATGACTTAGCCTGTTTTCAGTGTGATTCACATGACTGTACCATGAGGTAAGCACCTGCCACCATCAAAACATATTACATCTGCGAGGGTGTGCCCACCTGTGTGTGTGTGTGTGTGTGTGTGTGTGTGTGTGTGTGTGTGTGTGTGTCATCTCTGTCCCCAGCAGGCAGGACGACAATCCGAACGCATTGGCCACCAAATAGCTTCGATCCTCAGAACACAAGATCCCTCCCTCCATCCCTTTATCCCTCTGTGTCTCAAATTATTCGTCCCCCTTTCATCCCTCTAAGCCTCTCTTCTTCCATCATTCCAGTTTTCCATCCAGTTTTTCTGTATCACTTCATCCGTTTATCCCTGCATCCTTCAATCCCTCCCTCTATCTCTTCCCCTCTCTCTCCCTTTATCTCGTCCCCTGTCTCTCCCCCTGTCTCTCCCTCTCACCTTTTCCCCCTCTCCACCCTCTTCATCTCTCTCTCTCTCTCTCTCT
>JAVQJS010153385.1:0-18612 GCA_036024795.1 Galaxias rostratus
CCCCCCCCCCCCCCCCCCCCCCCCCCCCCCCCCCCCCCCCCCCCCCCCCCCCCCCCCCCCCCCCCCCCCCCAAAAGGAGGAGTTGATAGTCCTTTGCTCCTATCTCTCTCACTCTCTACTCTGGCCTGTCTCTTTACAAACACACGCTCAAACACTCAGACTCTCTCTCCTTCTCCACCTCTGCCTGCTGCCCCCCCTCTCCCCGCTCCCCTTTCCTCATGTTTTGATAGTCACTCACTGTCTTGGTCAGCGTGTCTTTTTTATGTTTGATAGTCCCCCAGTACCCTCACTCCGGCAACCTCCTCTCATCCTCTCTCTCTCTCTCTCTCTCTCTCTCTCTCTCTCTCTCTCTCTCTCTCTCTCTCTCTCTCTCTGTGTCTGTCTCTCTCTCTCACGGTCTCTCTCTTTCCTTCTCTCCTGATGAGCATCCCAGGCATGCGCTGAGCGAGTTGTTGACTGCTGGCCTTTTATCTCATTCTCTGGCTCAAAGGGGGCAGCACCGCCTGGGCCAACACCCCCCCCCCCCCTCCCACTGCGCGGCGCCTGGCCTGTCAGTCAGCTCGACAGGCCCACTGTGGCAGGGACACATGTTGGGAGGAACAGGGAGGGGTGGGCCCGGGGGGGCCCAGTTGAGACGACGGGTTGGAGGTGGGGGGGAGCAGTCAGCCTGGCCTCGGGCGTGCTACTCGACGCGGAGGACAAGCGGCGTGAACACGGCCGACATGACAGCCTTTTGTGTATCAGATCATCTCACCAATCATCTGCATTGCGTTTACCACGGCGCCGGTGTCGCCGCACATCAGGGTGGCAGGCCTGCTGGCCTAGTTAGATCTGCGGGGAGCGGAGAGCGAGGAGGCCGGGGTAAAAATAGGGGCGCTGGTGATGCGCTTCTGTCCGTGTCCCTGCCTCTGACAACCCTGGCACCTCCAATGAAAGGCGTCAGCCTTAAAAGGCAACAAGGGCTGCTGCGTGGCTGCCTGGCTTTCCACACAAACGGGGGGGGGGGGGAATAAATGGAAGCTGATGTGTGGGGATGTCCTTTGTTTTCAACTGCTGCTGCTGTTGTGGTGTTTACACTCCTTGTTGTCCCTGTGTTGCCCTATTGTTGGCTTACCCGGGCGGTGTTTGTAGAGAGACGCACCCCGGCAGGGAAGAGAGACATCCCACACAGCCAGTGTTTTCTCTTTGTTACCATCCCGCTCCCCGCGTGACTGCTCAACTTCAGATGAAACCCCCTCCAAAGTTCAACCAAGTCTGTGGCAAGCACCGAGAAGCCCCCCCCCCCCCCCCGCCTATTGAAAAGGGAGTGCTCCTTCACAACCCTTGCACAGTAAGTAAGAAAAGTTTTAATTTTGCCTTCTCGTTCGAGGTAATGTTTCTTCTGCTTTATGACGCGTGTTGCCATCTCCCTCCTCCAACTGGTGCGGAGCCCCCGCTGTATTTAAAGGGAATCTAATAATGGACATTGAATGTAATATATCCTGGGATTCTGCATTATTGATGGTGGCTCCCAGTCAGGCTCCGTTGAGAGGTTAAATGCAATACTTTTGTTGTCGTCGAATATTTACCGTTCCCCTGTCAGTATTGATCCCTTCTATTTCCCTTGTTCTAAATAAATGAGTGGATGTATACTTTTGACTGCTTAATACTGACATCCATGGAGCCCAGACACAAAGGAGAGGAGGGGCCGGAAAGAGAGGGAGAGACAGGAGAGAAAGAGGGAGTGACGGTTGTTGGAAACGAAGTGAAATTGGATAATTTACTGCTTGGATGCAGCAGAGCAATGTTCCTCCTCTGCAAATTTACAAGTAAAGTAGCTAATAATGCCAGGCAATTAGAAACCGCGGCGGCACCAAACCAGGGGCTGGAGTGATGGCGGCTGTGGATTAGGCGTGTATTATTCTGAGGGGAGAGGGCTGCACACTGTAAGGTGCTGTTCTCTCAGCACCAAGGACAAAGCCTTAAACGCAGCCCCTCTGCGAGCAGAAGGGATTTGCTCCTAATTCATTTCCCAAAGACGGTGGGGCCGGGTGGAAGGCCGCCCCATCGGGAGCCAAACAGGATCTGCCCCCTCCTGTGGCGGCGACACAGAGTCAACACTACGCATTGTCACCAACATCAAGTGATCTTTGCTATTGAATGGTGTCCCACAGACAGCTGGATCTGCTGGATCTTTTTCTGATTTCAAAACAGTCTGGGAGGAATTTGGTATAAGACTGTTTGTGTGAAGGGAAAGACAGTTAGTCTGGTAGCCAATGCCTACCCTGGAATCCCATTTGTTTTATGGGCCAGACATTATTAACCCAACAGTTAAGAATTTTTAAATGTTTTTCAAGGGTTGTTAATCAATGTAATTTCCCATGGTTGATTACTCTTTCCCATCAGTTGATTAATCTACCAGCTAATCTACGGCTGTGTTTATTGGCTGTTTGATTTAGAAAGTTTTCAAGGCCAACTCTGAAGACAATTGGTACAGCTTTTGGAAATAGGTCTCTAACTCTCACTTTAGGTATTTTTTTAAATACATTTAGCACAACTTTAACCAAAAATAAAAAAATGGACATAGGAAATAACAAAGAAAGTAGGAAAGAAACAAGATAGAAAAAAATAAAGAAAAAAAAGAAAGAAAGAAAGAAAGAAAGAAAGAAAGAAAGAAAGGGAGAGAGGGAGAAGGAAGGCCCCTTAGGTCAGTTTATCTGCACCCTTCCATCTGATGGAAGACTAGCTGTGAGGGGAGCTGTGGTTCTGGATGACAGCTTTTAATTACAGAAACATTGGCGAGTGACACATGGATGGCCCGGTTCACCCTAACAGCAGCCAATCACCAACCTGATGACCACATGACGAGGCCTGGATCAGCCAATTAGCTGTAAAGGGCAGCGGTGATGTGCTACATCAGTTGTAAAAATGCCACGCTCCATGGCCATCACTCTGGTCTCATGGTTCTGATAACAGCTCTGAGACCAGATACAAGGCTGGGTAGACAGTCTAAACATGTGGAGACTCGGTCGAAATAAAACGTCTGACGTCGGCCTTAAAGCCTTGGCTGCTGCCATGGCCAATGCAAAGTGACAGCTGTGTTGTTTTAATTATTTTTGAAAGTTTGTTTTAATTTGTCATATGTCAGTATACAGCACCGTGCAAGACAGTGATATTTAAACCTGCCAGCTCTGAAATGTGCATAAGTAATAAGGGTAAAGAATAAAATAAGATAACAACTTGTATCTAAGTACTTGTACAAGAGCACCAATGCCTTATTACTAGAAAGCAAGCTCAACTAGGCCTGGGGGACCTGGTACCTTTCTCCCTGACTAGAGCAGGGAGAAAAGGTGGAATCCTCAATGACTCTCCTGGCCTTGGTCTTGCACAACCTGGTGTAGATATTGTATGTTAATATGGGCCCACAGGCTACCCCTCATTCACATGCTTATTTTCTTTCTCTTTGATAGCGTTTTTACTACACACGTAATGACATGTGTTTTCATCATGAACGATAAAGTGATATATCGTTTATATTAGAATACTGGAGATGTAATGTCGAAGTTACATCCAGCAATGTCAGGATGTTGTGCGACAATATCATTGTTTACATGTTACAATCACATTATTGCTCATAAAGGGTCTGTATTCCGGCTTGTAAACACACTTTTCATAGCAGTGAGTTTAACCGAACGAGTGCCTCTGTGAGAAACAGCCCCGGGCCCTCGTCTGGCTTCGTGTCGCTACACTGTTTCATCATAGCACTCCAAACGTGCACTGAACACGGAGGTGGCGGACCTTACACAGTGAGAGCCCCCCTGCAGCAGCTCCCAACCCAGCCGGCACGCTTGTGTGCATGGCTGCCCGGGCTGCTCCGTGTGCACACCTGCTATCACCATGTCCCGTCACACGTGCTAAGGGAAGGGCCAGTGCTCCTGGTATCACACCGCTGCAAAGTTCTGGCTCCTGGCTGCAGTAAACAGCAGTGCGGCGGCGGCGACAGCAGCAGCAGAGCAGGGGCTCCTCCTGTCTTACCCCGTGCATGGAGGTGAACTTCCAGCCATCGCCGTCTCCTTCATCCCCCTGTCGCAGCCTGCTGCCCTGCAGATACATAGGGCGCCCGGGCGACTGGCTGGGACCAGTGCAGTGTGAACGGTAACACCCAGGACAAATGAGACGGCGGGGGAGAAGGGGACGGGGAGGGAGGGAATGGGGGTTGGGGGGTTGGTGGGGCTGCCTCTCCACCACTGAGCCATGGAAGCATCACAGGGCTGGAAAATGACAATTCCCTGAAAAGGTCATACACGACGGCCGCACCCGCGATACCAGCTTACAGCCAATCTGACAATCTTAATTCAAATCATGACATCCCCCCACCCCACCCCCACCTCCCCCAGCCCCAAAAAGTGGGACGTTTTCATCTCGCCGTGGCAGAGCGCCGTCGCCGTGACCTTTAACATTTTCAGAACTTCACTGAGTTTTAACAAATGCTAATCAGAGCGTTTCATTAGCAATTCTCTGTCCCGGCCCGCCACCATGCCAGCATGCTTGCAATTTATGTCTTTCACACACAAATCCATAAGAGTAATAGGATTTTCTCATTCTATTCCATTAATATGCTTATATTTTCTATGAATCGGGCTGTCTCAACTGAATTCAGGAGATGGCTCTCTCTGATGAATGGCACCGTGGCCACGACAGAAATGGAAATGTCCCGCAACGCTATTCCATGCACTGCACATTGACTTTCTGTGAATGTGTCACTAATCCCGGAGCACAATAGTTCACAATCTCGCTTTAAAAGGGGCATTGTCTGGGCGTAAGAAAGGGCGCAGCACCTTGGTTCTGGAGAGAGACGTGGGCATTGCGCCGCGGTGGTCCTGAAAAGACGGAGGGCCCAGTGACAGACTCATTACCGCCGCGGCGCCGTTGGAGATGACGGCGGCGAGGCCAGCCGCGTGCCCGGCCGTCACAGGAAGAGCTGGCTGAGGGCCCGCTGCCGCCACAGTGGGGAGCCGCTCAGTGCCCCGGACACTAGCGGTACTTAGTGCACGGTGACAAACAAGCAACAGCACACAGCCATTGTGGGTGCATTCAGAGCGGTAAAAAGAGACAGAGAGAGAGACAGAGACAGAGAGGAAGAGAGAGAAAGAGAGAGAGAGAGAGAGAGAGAGAGAGAGAGAGAGAGAGAGAGAGAGAGAGAGAGTACCTTTCTTTCTGCCCGGTGTTGTTTATCGATCTGTGTACCGTGTGTGTCGCCCTGTGTCTACGTCACTTTGTATGTGTGTGTCCCTAACGATACCCCCGGTCCATGGGAACGCTGCAGCTCCCTCAAAGTTCCAGCGCCAGCGCACTAACTGGCTGGAGCAATGCTTCTCTACCCATGTATCTCCCGTGATCAAGTCTCGGGGGAGGCAACCCACATCTCCCAATGAAATCCAAACATGGCAGGACTGATACGCCCGCCGGCGCCCGTGTGGAGCTCCAGGTCGACCACAGGAGAGCCTGGAGGAGACGTGTCGGCGAGGCAGCCAGATGAACTCAGCAGAGTCGTGGACAGGAGAGACGTGTCGCTCATCAACGGGAAGGGGCTGGTGCTCTGATTGGTGATGGAGGCCCGTGGAGGCGGACGACGGTCTGCCGAGAAGCCCCGGGGTAACCAAATAACGACCTGTTCTCTCCATCTGGGAAAGCCTCCACTCCCGAGGCCTGGTGCTGTACTGCCACGCTGCTCTCTGTCGCCCCCTCTGGTCGTAGGGGGTATGGTAGGCGGCTGGAGGGTTTGTGGAAAGCATGGGAACAGGGAGGATTTTATAGCATTCTCGTCCAACGTTCTTTCCAGCCCCCGGTTAAATGTGGAACCCTATTTCTTATTTGAGAGGAGCAATAAAAAACAAGTGTGTGAATGTCTTTGGATTCTTTTCAGATCAGGAGGATAGGAGACTACACTCCATTTGCATGTTTTGTGTGTGAAAAGACATGGCCCTTGCCGCCTGCGCTCGCTAACCCCCACAGCACCTCAGGGAAACATCACAGCTCAGACAGACCAGAGACCTGTGCTGCTTTGTCAGTAGGGAGGCGGCCCCAAGTTTTTACACCGAGAAGCACTTTATGATGTGTGTGTGCGTGTGTGTGTGTGACCCAGGTGTCACGCCCGCCTTCTGTCTCCCTCTAACAATTCTCTGCGCCGAGGTTAATGAGCTTGACTCGTCAGTGCCCTTGGCCTGCCCTGCTGGAATCAGCAGACAGGGTTACCGCCCCGCCGCACGCACACGAGCTCGCTCGCCCACACCCCCACAGCGGCAAACAGCAGCTCCTCAGAGCGCGTGGCGGGGGGTGGGGGCAGTTGGGAGTCCAAACTATCAGGCAGTGGAAGGTTTCACCTGGGCTTTTCAAGGCTGTGGAGCAAGGTCAGCCGCTAATGAGCTGGTGCTACTTTTAGTTGCCACGCTGTCCGCTGTCCCCACGCTGTCTCGCTGGCGATCCCAGGGCCCTTTGTCAAAATGATCCATGGGCCCCCCCTGAAAGCCCCCATTATGAAGGGGCCATCATTCGATTGACGCGTCTCTAACACTATGTAACTTTTATCAATCCCTAGCATCCAATGACCAATACCAGGGCCCTATCAACACATCCTCCACCTCATACATTTTTAATTGAAGCGCGATTGTGGCATTAACAGCTGAATATACAGCCGGCCCTGGCCCTTTCACAGCCCCATGGCCCCCCGCCTTAAGTGAGAGTGCCTTAAATTAAAAGCCCTGCAGAAATCAATAGCTGTGGCGTCTCTGAGAGGGGGCTGCTAGAGAACGAGCATGAGAGAGGGGGTGAGAGAGAGCGCGCGAGAGAGAACCTGAGAGAGAGAAAGAGAGAGCGTGGGAGAGAGAGGTAGAGTGTCCTGGACGCTTCATGACTAATGTGTCTCTTTCCGTATGCCCTCTGTCCAGAAGGACTTAGCGAGCACTACAGGGGATGGATCCCGCCAACGTGGCCAGATACCCGAGATGCAGGGCTTAAAAAGTTGGCACTAATGCTGCCTTAATGGCTGGTCTCGCCGCATGTCGTTTTCCAGAGCGGAGCCCATCACGGCGGCCAGCAGCTCTGTCAAAAAATATTTCATGGGCAAATAGCACGCAGAGGCCTAATTTCAAGCTGAGATCGCCCTCGGTGAGTGACGCAACAAAGAAGGGGCCGACAAACAGCTTGCAAGTGGGCAATTACTCCTGACAGAGTGCACTTTGGGTCTGCATTAGGCAAATTCATTTGACAGTTGCTCAATACAATTCTATAGCATGCTTGGATTATGCGTCCATGTTTGGCGGATGTCGAGGGTGCTCCAAAGTAGCCTTAATAATGCATCTTTAAATCACATCAAATGAAATTCATCTCCTCGGGAGTGAGTGTGATTGGAAGACTCAGGATCTAAGCTCTTAGACATAGACAGAGATGGGACTTTGAGCTGTGTGTAGTGTGTGTGTGTGTGTGTGTATGTGGGCCCTTGCCTGTGTGTGTGTGTGTGTGTGTGTGTGTGTGTGTGTGTGTGTGTGTGTGTGTGTGTGTGTGTGCGTGTGCGTGTGTGTGTGCGTGCGTGCGTGTGTTGCAGGTAATTTTCTTCCAAACCATTTGATAGAGATTTCCTTCTGGCTGGAGATTGTCCGTCTCTTTCCTTTGGCTGGCTATGTATCCCTTATCTTCTCTAAATTGGAAGGTTATCCTACACATATAGTCTGACACATGGATTTGTAAAGAGGGAAAGGGGGGCATAACAGTGAACCTGGGAGCACCAGCGAGCAAGGCCACGTAGGGACTGTGTGAAAAGAACTCATTAAAACTCCCGCTCGGCGCGCACGCTACACACACACACACACGTGCGCGCATACCAGCTCTCACGCACACGTCCACTCCTCAGGTCGGCCAGGGCTGAGCTAATTTGTGAGGGAGTCCAAGGCTGTTGTTCAACCGCACACTTCTAATTGTCAACCCTACCACACACACACTTTTTTCCAAACGTCCTCAAATATACACACGTGCACTTTTCTATTACTCTTTCTCTCCCTTTCTTTTTGAAACCCACACACACACACCTCCAGTAGCACCCAGCTCTCCTCCCATTTCCCTCCAGCCACAGAAAGGGAGAGACGCAGCTGAAAAATAGATGAGATCTTTGTCACTCAAATGGCTGTAGGTTTTTTAAGTGCTGTCAGGGTGGGGATGAGGCCACCATCCATAATGGAACAGAGTAGCCCCCCCCACCCTCCACCCCTAGCCCCCAACGCCAACCCCATCCGGACCACAACCCAGAAGACGAGTCTGAGGCAGGGCAGGCGGGACGGACGCGCAGTCATTCCTGTTGTTCATTTTCCCTGCACAATATTTCCCGAGTTGAAAGCTAATTAATCTGGGAGGTATATCCCGGGCTTATGCTCCACTCTGCTCCGTCGGAAGCTGTTAACACCGCTCAGCTGGGCCTCGAGGAGCGTTTATGGGAGTTTACCAGATTAGCCCCTCCGACACAAGATCTTTCAAAGAGAACGCGGCCGCCCCCATGGTAGATCCCAGCCTTCATTGTTTGGTGGTGGTGGTGGTGTGGGGGGGGGGGGGGGCGGGGTTGTATGGACCAAGAAAGGGCCATTGTGTGGTCCTGTGACAGGTTTGACTGGACCAGCTCGAGACCGATAAAAGAGAGACCATTCTACTGAAGTGTGTGAGAAGCCACGTTCGGTATTATCATTTTAATCCGTAGTGACTAAAACAGCGTTTCTGAAATGTTCACTTTGCCTTGTTGTGTCACAGCTTATGGGTTCAGGGCGGATGCATGGGCCCTGAATGAGTGGTGCATTTTCAGGGCAGACCAATTGCATGGGCCAAAGATATGCATCTGCATAGATTAACAGGAAAACGCCACAATGTTCAATATGTTTAAATTAGACCTGTCAAGAAAATTCAGTTAAAGCATGCGCTGATTAAAATGCCAACAGCTCCTTACCTCCCCTCAGCATATTTACTGAATAGGTTATTAATGTAGCCGCTAAATTGGAATGGTTCATCAGAAGTTCACATCCCCATATCTTTCCCCTTTAATAAATAGTTCTTCCGTGGGAATTACGGCTTGAGAGTTTTAGGCGGTGGGAGGAATCACACTGGATCAAGCCAAGGTCATATCCTATGTGAGGCTCTGAATGGGGAATGAGAGAGTAGGCCCAGAGCATGGGAATAGACAGAGCTTCTCCCCAGGAAGTTACCTGAACAGAGCCATCCCTCACAGTCTATAGGAGGGGGTTAAGGAAGGAGGGAAGGGAGGAGGGTACCTGAACAGAGCCCTCCCTCACACAGTCTATAGGAAGGGGTTGTGGAAGGAGGGAAGGAAGGAAGGAAGGAAGGATGGAATGAAGGCAGGAAGGAAGGAGGGTACTTGAACAGAGCCCTCCCTCACACAGTCTATAGGAGGGGGTTGAGGAAGGAGGGAGGGCAGGAAGGAAGGGAGGAAGGAAGGGAAAAAGAAAGGAAGGATGGAAAGATGGTGGGAAGGAGTAAAGGAGGGAACAAAGGCACAGTTAAAGAAACAGAATAAGACACATGGAAAGATAACAAGCGAGAGAATAACTTAACAAAGGATAACAAGACCACCCTGAGACAGAAACAACCCTTTACACAGAAAAAAGACAATCTGACATGCCATTCATTCCCCCAGATCATGTCCAAATCCTTTACCCCGCAGTGTAGCTCGCTGACCAATCCGCCCCGGACCTGAACACAAACCCTCCACTGTCAGTTCCCCCGGCTCTGGATTCTCCATGCATACCACTCAGCAGCTCGTTAAGCACATTCTCCCCGGTGCCATCCAAAGGTGTGCGCAGGGCCTCGCCCATCGTGTCCCTCACTCCCACAGCGACGCCGGGCCAAGGTGGTTTTGACACGGGCCGTCACGCGGAGTCATCCTCCACCTCTACCTTTTCCCCATCCATTAGGGTCTGTGGGGGGAGGCCGTGGCGACTGGAGGGCCATCAGCTAGCATCAGCTCAGGCAGAGCGCTAAGGGGCCTCTCCTCCCACGCTGATGCACACTGTGCCGCGGCGGCCCTCCGCCTCCTCGCCTTTGTTCTGTGCATCTGTTCAGCGTCAGGTGACAGGGACGATTAGGCTCACTCAAAGCCTTAATAGGACAGCTGCAGCAAATGCAGAGTACAGCACACACACACACACACAGGCACTGTACGCTCACACAGAGTGACAAGCAGTGCAGTGCACTCCGCCAGCCCCAGTCAAAGTCTCCTCCGACCTCCGTGGCTCTAACGGAGTGCCGCTGCATAGGCTGGGGAGCGGAGCATTTATTTCGGCTTCATTTATCTCTTTGGGAACTTCCCCTTTAATGTGGAGCGTCGCATTGTGCACCGGTGTTCTTCGGTGTGGGCTCGGCTGTTTGCGATTCAAACGCTCCTTAAATGTGTTTGATCCTTTGTTTGCCGCCCTGTTTGTTCTCTTTCACTGGAAAGTGTTCAAGTGAAATGGTAGCAGATGCAAAGGCAGTCTTCCAAAGCCTTTGAGAGGGAAGTTAGGAGGTCTAGTTTGAAATTGCTCTCCTTAGCTGGAATGTTCGTGTGGCCTTTCACCTGGGCTGCTCACAGAGGGCCTCTGTTGTCCCCTCCCATCCAGCCGTTAGAACACATTGAAATAGAACACTGCTGCATGCACAAACTCTCTTCATAAAAATATCCTTTAAACTTTTACACCACATATTTCATGACAGTTAAACTGAAATGAAACCAACGGGGCCAGTGTATTGCTGCCATATTCCTCTAAATGTACAAATCTGAAAACGTAAATAAAACCAGTCATTTACAAATGCTTCTCTTTTTTGCAAGTTGGAAATCACTTACAAAAACATCAATTTCCCTCGAGTGCCAGGTGTGCATACAACAAGCGAATGACACCACAAATATGCTTTGTATTTTCCAGTCAAGTGAACTCTATGGATGGGGGTGCTGAGTGGGTGTGCAGTCTGCTACTGTACTGGAACCTGCTGGAGTGAACTTTCTCCCACTGTCTCTCCCCCCGACGTCAACCCCTTCCTGCCCCCTCCACCCACCCGCCTACCCCTCAGTGGAGTGTGTGTGTGTGTGCGTGTATGTGTGTCCCAGCCCACCTGTTCGGGCCTCATTACTGTCAGGGTGTGTGTTAATAAATATCCAGGTGGAGCGCTCGGCTTGCTGCCTGCGTTCCATCACCCGGCTCTCCGTGTGCTCCCTCCCCCGCTCCCCTACAACCCCCCTCCCCACTGATCCCGCCCAGCTGACGGCAACCGTGATTACACTGTAAGCACTGTAGTTACTCACCCTCTGCCCAAACTCCGACACGGCGCTCCATCTTACACACGCACACACACACCACCAGTTACCCCCTCACAGTGTACAGTATGCGTGTACGTTCCTGCAGGGCGTGCATGGAGGCTCGCAGCTCAGTGGTTAGGCACACGCCGGCGTGCACAGCGACTGGAGCAGAGCGCACAACCCCCCTCTCTCTCTCTCTCTCGCTCTTTCTCTCTGGTACACACACACAAGGGCACCTGCTGACAAACAAACACTTGCAGATATTCACTCCCTGTCACGCACTCTGGGTTTTCCCGCTGGTAAACGGGAGGTTTTTCCGCGAGTTAGCGTTACGCGGAGGTGGATGCTGCGATTAGGCCAGTTGCATCGCCCAGGGATCCTCCATAGAGAAGCTCCGCGGCCAAGGGAGACAGCCCTCAATGCTCCAAACGCTAGAGAATGATTAACGTCAATGTTTGCTCAAAGCTCCTCACCTTTGCGGTGTCACACAGGCGAACTGTTGTTGTCACACGCAAATCACTGTCATCCCAGTGTTGAAACAGTCTAAACGCTTTTATTAAGGCTGTCCATCATCGTTTGGAGATTGTCTTGAAACTGGTTAACAAAGGCAAACATGCCACTGTCCTTGTGCTTTATTTCTCAACCTTCTCACTTTACTAACATTAACCAACCTATGTAGAGGATCTAGTGGACTTCTCTTAGAACCTAACCTCTGCACTCCAGTGTGAAGACGTTTAGTGGGTCAGTCAGCCAGGCCTGGACGTGAGGCCCCAGCACAGACAGCAACAGCACAGACAGCAACAGCACAGACGGAAGCAGCACAGACAGAAGCAGCAGCACCAGAATCAGCAGCAGCACAGACCAACAGCACCAGCACTGACAGCAGCAGGAGCAGCACAGACAGCAGCAGCAGCACATACAACTGCCCTACCTTTGGCGGTGGCCGGCTGAATGACAAGGGAGGACACAGCCACTTGAGTCTGGAGAAGCAATCAGACTCCAAGGGGGTTTAATGCACTGCCTTTGGGTGTGAGCCACTGCAATTGGGTTTGATAGCTGTGTCATTATGAGAGGAGGGCGTCTGGAGGTCTTGAGCTAGCCAGGGATTAGCGAGGCAGAGTGGGCCACGGAGAGGAGGATGGAGGGGGTGGAGGCCCACTGGACCCTGGTCCTCGGTTAGCTCCTCCGTGCCACTCTCAGTGTCATCGCACACACACACACACACGCATGCACATGCACATGCACGCGCCGATTTCCCTTTGCGCCAGCGTCACACCGAGCAGAGCGATCCTCGATAAGACAATAGGTCAGTCCTTCACTGTGAGCCGTGTGTGTGTAGGAGACTGGGCACGCTCGCCCCTAGACAACTTCAGTTTGTAGCCCTGGAGGAAATTGTTGTTTATCTCTTGCAGGTTGGCTAATTAAGAGGATGTGGGTGATAAGATTTTCTCCCCCCGCCTGTCTGTTCTCTCCCACACACTTTTTACCCACAGGTTTCAAGTTTACGGCCATTTGCAAATTGCCACGCGGAGAGCTTCCCTTTTAGCTAACAGCTCCACTTAGGTTTTAACCTTTTGAATAGCTTACGGTGGATGTTTCACTAAAAGAATGGTGTGTGAGATGCTGCTGAGTGTGTGTGTTGATGTGTGTTGGTGCGAGAGCCGACGACCCGGCTGGTCCTGGGGGCCAATGGACGGCGGATGCCGGGGTAAGAGTTGTCATCTCAGTTCTGAGCGCTTGGTGGCAGAGCGCCAGGCTCTTTGATTGGGCCTTGGCTGCGACTGCACCGTTTGGCCCCTCGCTCGCCTTTGATTAGCGCCGCCATGAAAATGTATGCCCTGGCACTCAAAGAAAACGGGGGAGTAGCAACCTGTCAGGGAACTCAGAAACAAGGGAAGGGGGATGTGAAAGTCTAACACTCGCCACTTCGTTGAGGGAGAAGTGGGTGTCGGTTCTGGCTCCTGGCTCCTCCCCCCAGCCCCTCCTCCGGCCCTTTGACGTGTGTCCCCAGGTACACACTGAGAAGGAGCTACGCGGTCATCCCCACAAATAAACAGGAGATGTGGGCTGATTGAAGCACGCGGTGCGCTCTCTCTCTCTCTCCCTCTCTCTCTCTCTCTCCCTCTCTCTTTCTCTCTCTCTCTCTTTCTCTCTCCGACGAAGACAACAAAGACTCCACACCAGATGCTGTGAATACCAAACGCACCAACACACATAAACACCCCCCACCCACCCACCCCAAAAAATATATAAATTAATCAGAGAGCACCAGGTAAATAAATAAATAATGTATACGGAGGAGCTAATTAAATGTGTTTATTCCTGTTATCATATGCTGCCCTCATTTCCCCCACTTGAAGCCATGAATCATTAAGTGGCTGCTAAATTGGTCTCTAGGGCCAGGCCCGTGGCAGGGGGCGGTCAGAGAGCTGTCTGCCAGAAGGCAGGTGTGCACGAAGGGGCTGACGGCCGGACGGGCGAGCCCTGCTCCACCTTGAAAGGCGGCGCGTGACGGGAGGGGAGGCGGGCGGGCAGACTTGGGCGTCACGCTGCGAGGTGAGCGGGCCGTAGGAGAGGCGGTGGCGCTCGCGCCTGTAGAGCAGAGTGGGCTGACAGCGCCGCTCGTCACCCGGGCCAGTGCCGGCGTTGATTAATGAGGGCATTTGAAAGACAATTAGTGGGAGCAGATTTGCCTTCAACTGCCTTATCAATCAACACCCTTTTAATTCAAAGCGTTGCATCGGCACTGGCTGCTGCACTGAGAGCCAGGGTCTCGGCACTGTGTTGTCCATGCAGCACCCGTGGTGGGGACGTGGTGGGATGGGCTGTGTTCCTAACGTGGCATACCTAGGCCTGGCATCCTCATACTCTCGGGGCTAAAAACGCAGCCTGTTCTGACCCGACAAAGGAAGTAACATGTGATGACACAACATGACAATGTTGGGAAAGGCCCCTTTTCCTTCAAGTTGAAAACCTTGGGATCCTCACACCCCTTCACGGTGGTGTTTGCTACAAAGCTGTGGTCTGAAATTGTCGACACATCCATAACATGTTGAGGTGTGAGAAGGCAAAATAGGACACTTATGCAACGTCCCGTGGAGCCGGTGTTAAGACATTCCGAAGGTAAAACAACAACATTCCTCCTGCCACAATTCAGACGCTGCTTTAAAAACCTGCCAGTCGGAAAGGTCGATATGGAGGAGATATTCTCCCCTAGTTCCTGACAGCAGTGAAGGGTGCTCGACAAATATACATATCAAGAGTTTACCTCTGCACCGGCGGCATCACGCCTCGCTCCGCACAACAGCCCTCACGCACAATTACACTTGTCAATCACTTGAACCCAAATTATTTGAACTGCTGGAGAAATTATGTAGATCCGCCGGCGTGCTTAAGGGAACAAGAGATGTGCTTTCATAAAGCGGTAAACAAGCAGGTAAAGAAGCTTCCCTATTGATCCCACTGCCGGTAAATAAAACAAGTGAGATGGGCATGGTGAAACAAACAACACCGGGTCGAGTGAACCTGGGGAGGCACAGGGATCGATTGGTTCCCTAACTCGCAGGTCTTGCCTGGTCAGGCTATTCTCGTTGGGTTGGAAGGGGGAGAATGAGGCAAAGACCTGCAAGATGCACTCAACCTCCTGACATCCCGACCCGTTTGAGCCGGCTAGGGCTCTGGACACGGCGGGCGATGCTCGTGTGCATTGAACACAGTGTGCGTGAGGTTGCTAGATGAGAGTGCTGAACAAAAAGGCAAGCATGTTAACGGCTGATATGAGAAATATCAAGCAGTTCCCAATCCAAAGGGGCTTGTGTTTACCTCAGCTGGGGAGCAGTAGCTACCCCTGTGGTAGTAGCTACACAGCCCTTGGACGCTTGGAGGTATGAGCATTCTTTATCACGTTTTAAGTTACGGTGCAGCCGGTGAGGTCTATGTGATCCCAGGCTCGTTAGAAGGTCAGTGTGGGTGGAGCTTCACAATCTGCCTTTATGGAGCATCGTAGAAAGCCGCTGGGCCCAGTCAGATAGGGTTTAGACGAACTTCAACTCAATGAAGGCGCGCTCTACAAAGAAGCCACTTTGTTTTGAAAACCATGACACAGCACCCAAGCAGAGACTTCCTCTCCAGGTTCTCCGTCTTCCTCAACAGAACTGATAAACATCTAAGGGAAGGGAGGTAAAAAAGAACAAGGTTTAACACCAAAATTTCTCCCGACACACCACCATCCTACCTCTGCACCCCCCCCCACCCCCCCATTGCCAACTAAGCTAGCAGTGAGAAATGCCTGCCTGCCTGCCACCCTCCTTTTTCCCATTAGCTGTTTTATTTCACGGGGAATTTGCTTCCTGCATGCTGTAATTGGTATATAGGCACCTCCTGACGTGAGCATTAGGATTTTTTTAACACAATCTTTTACGCAGGTGAGGAGATGCATAAATTACCCTTTCAGCAGCACATTACGGGCAGCCATAATTCTCTATTATTTACCGAAAACACTGTGAAACACTTGGTTACACCAGAGTTAAACATTGTAACTAATGTTATTAAAGGGCTACCAGGGGTCCCTTAAAACAATCCTCTCCACATTCACCCCGAGCTGCACACTGATGATAATAATAACGTCATCCAAGGGCTGGGAAAAAAACACACAGCCATTACTTTTTCCTTCAACATTGTCCTCGAAAACATGGGAACCGGTGGGGCCAGTGGCACGGTGGCCTGCTCGTGGCTTCCCTTTGTGGTTCAGAAAAAGAATCTGTCTATTAGTCAACGATGAATGCTGTTTAAATAGAAGCATCAGCATACACACTCTAGAAAGCAGTGGGAACTTTGTGCCATAGGCTGATTCCATGTGGTGCCATAGGCTGATGCCATCACAGCCCAGTTGAGTGGCTTGTGTTTTCCACTGTTTCTGGCAACTAAGAGACAGGGCCACGGGTATGTGTTGAGTTGAAATAAAGGCCATTTGTTCCTGTTGGGGGGAAGGAAAGACAATCTTACCTCCAAGTAATGAGGGCAGGGTAATTAAGTTTGTTTCTCCCTCTGCGTTCATAATTTGTCCTGTGTCTGGTCACAGCAAATTAGTTGTCGATGGTCTGTTTGTAATTCCACGCACACACGTTATTGAATGACAAAAACTGCTCTTAGACCTTTTTCCCTCTCCGGTGGAGGCAAGAACCGGGGACCATAATGATATTCATTCTCAAACAGGAGAATATTCTAATGGGCAATTAAGACGATCAAGCCTGCCAAGCTACACGTGAAGCAGATCGTGGCGGTGCCAGCCATTACGTGTCTCCCACCCCCGGCCTCCTCTCTCCTCTGGCCCACGCTGTATCTTACATGTGTGTGCATAAGAAGCAGGCGGACCAAAAGTGAGGTAGGGGAGGGCGGGCGAGGGAGGGAGGGAGGGGGGGGGTGCTTGGTTGGAGAAGGCTCCAAAAAGCACAATATAATTGAACTTTCCACATTATTTCGGGCTAATGTGCGCTGCCACTTGGTCTCATTAGTGGAATGATGTGCTCTCCAGTTCAGGAATGAACTCTTTGCCCGAGTAATTAAGGCTCCTAAAGTTTCCAGTCCTTTGTTTAAAGAATTCGTCCTTGTGCTCTCCATGCCCCATCAGCTGCCTAATTAGCAGGGCCTTTGTGTGATTAAAAATTCTCACAGAGATTCCATTGGATATTTTCCTGTGGTAATGAGTGTTTGTGGACAGCTGGGAGCGGGCGCCAGGCTCCCCGCTCACAGGACCTCCTGTGCATTGGGCAGACCTCTGTCAGGGCCCGGGAGTGAGAGCTGTCATTTCCGTAATGGCCATGGAAATTGGTCAAACCTACCAACCCAGCCCCCGCAGGAATGGGAATGCCTTGAAATATAAATGAGGATGAATATTCATACTTCGCTTTTTTTCCCTCTCTCCACTTGAAAAAAAAAAAGGAAAATTGCTGAGTATTAATATACATGTGTGTGGGTTTGAGCAGTCCCTCCATGGAGCTACTGCTCCAGTGTCTGCCCATTAATGCGGCCCTTGGCTTCATTTGCTATTATCCTCAGGTTCTTTTCTCCCCAAAGTTAGGGTCACCCTCTCCACTGAGAATAGCGCTCAGTGGAAGCCTTCCCTTTTGTGCCCATTCTCCTGCTTACTGAAGGAGAGAGGGAGAAAAGGAGGAGGCATTTAATGAAGCACACTCGGAAGTAAGGAAAGCAGGGGTCAACCCCCAAATGAAAGGAACAAGGGAGGCTGTGTGTGCAATTGGAGGAGAGCAGAGGAATCCAGCGGGGGAGAGAGAGAGAGAGAGAGAGAGAGGGAGAGAGAGAGAGAGAGAGAGAGAGAAAGAGAGAAAGAAAACGAGGTTGAGGAGAGGAAAAGGCCCCTTAGAAGAAACTAGTCCACACTGTGCCGGGAGAGACACCCTACAGCCCCACACTGCAGCTGCTCGCCAAACCTCACCAATGTCATCGTTTGTCTTCCCACACAGCATGATGATGAAGACAAGAGGCCAGTGCACTAGATCACACAGCGGCTCACATCTTTATTCCATTAGAGGGCTGGATTTGTCCCAGAATTCACTGGTCAATCGCCTCGATTGAATGTCGCGCTCAGCAGCTAGAGGTCTAAAACAAAGTCCCTATTACTGAGGGAGAGGCTCCCCTTTAACAGTGCATGTGTGAGTCATGTCTTTGACGGGGGCCAGAGGCAGAGAAGGGAAATCAAAGTGAAGATAAGGACTTGGCCCGCACGAGGAGAAACTGTTGAACCAAGCGATTTCTGGGGGAAGTTTAATTACAAAGTGGAGCGATGGATAGATTTCCGGAAACATCATTATAAACAGAGAGGAGATGTAATGAGCTGCCGAGCTGATTATATTTCTATTTAAAGACTCTGATCTCGGGAGGAGACGGCCAGCTAATGATAGGACATCTCACCGCTCCGTCTGTACCTGAAAGGACACGTTTAGCTTCGGCGGGAACGATCCGCAGACGCTCTGCGAGAACAAAGGGGGGGGGGGGTTGATTGGAGATGATTTCTCGCCCTCTTCTTTCAGGACCGTTTTCAAAAGCAATCTGATGTGCTCGTGATAAGTGGCCTGTAGTGAAGGTTAAAGAGATTAGGTTGATCATCAAATCATAAATGGTGGAGAGTAGCGGTGCCCTAATTGCGGGCGGTCTACTAACCGTGTTTGTGGTGATGTCGATTTGGCTTGTCCCTTTGTTCTGACTCTGATCTCCGTTTTTTCAGCGTATCTCTCCTCCTGTCTTCTGATGTATGGCCTACTGGCTCTCTGATGAGCTCTTTTGATGTT
>JAVQJS010153402.1:0-14968 GCA_036024795.1 Galaxias rostratus
ATCGTGTGTGGTAGATGCCTTGCACAGGGGGGAGATGGCGGCCAATGATGCGCTCCGCTGCCTTCACCACCCTCTGGAGGGCTTTGCGGTCAGCAGAGCAGCTGCCGTACCAGGCAGTACTGCAACCTGTGAGGATGCTCTCAATGGTGCACCTGTAAAAGTTGGTGAGAGTTTTAGCGGACATGCCAAACTTCTTGAGTCTTCTCGGGAAGTACAGGCGTTTTTGGGGCAATTTTCACTGCTGCGACAGATTGCCTGGACCAGGTGAGGTCATCATTTATGACCACACCGAGGAACTTGAAGGAGGAGACTCTCTCCACTTCAGCTCCGTCGGTGTGAATGGGGACATGATCCCCTCCCTGTCGCTTCCTGAAGTCCACAATCATCTCCTTAGTCACCAATTAACCTGCATGTCTTTGGACTGTGGGAGGAAACCGGGGTAGCCGGAGGAAACCCACACAAACATGCAAACTCCACACAGAAATACTCTTGGATCAGGCGGGGAATGAACCCAGGACCATCTTGCTGTGAGGCCACAGTGCCACCCTGCTTGCCTATTCCCTTGGTATGTAATATTTGAGGTGAGGTTGTTCACTAGGTACCAACAAGCAATTTCACTTTGAATATTTCCAAAAAGATTGCAAGCTCCATTAAATGTTCTAAGAGCAGAACCTTTATTTAGCTTTTGTACGTTATGGACTTGTCATTTCATTGAATGTGCAAAAATCATTGGTGAAAACATAAATGCATAAATGAGTATTGACGCAGTCACACATGTTGATGAGGATAAAGAAGGATTTCTGAGCTGCTAACCCAGCCTTTACATTTTTTTTTTTTATTGGCATCTAAATGAATAAGAGCTTGATTTTTGTACAATGATTCAATGCCTAATTCTAATCTAGCTCACAGGGTCTGAGTTGTCAAAAAACTATAACAAAAGAATAATTGATACATTTAAATGTAAATAAATTTATTTTTGACACACAAATAAAATTCCGCTCACAAAATCTGAATTACCTCAATATTAGTTTAAATTTTAAATCAGATACAAGCATTTTCATTCGTTCAAACCCCCAAGAAATATTGAGAAAAGGTTCCGACTGTTCTAAAAAAAGTATTAAATTAAAATATGTTAAAATATGTTTGTACAACAATTGTATAGAACTCCTTCTGTTTTATAGAGCAGAGTGTAACAACCTCGCCTGACTGGGCCACTGAGCCAGCCAACCCTATGAGGAGATCTCAAGGAGATGACACCGAGCCAGTCAATAAGCCAGAGGTGCCGTTGATATGTGTGAGCCATGTGGGCCTGTGTGTTTGCGAGAGTCTGAGTCAGCGTGCACCTGCACCTCTGGCTCCATGTGATGTTGTCCAACATGTCCGACGACATCATCAACTGCACCATCAGCCATGAGATCCATCAGTACCTGTTCTCCACCACCTACATCCTGGTCCTTCTACTGGGCGTGCCCGCCAACTCCTACTCTCTCTACCATGCCATTGTCCAGCTGAGGGCTCGAAACGAGCTGGGGGTGTACCTGTTGAACTTGACCCTGTCGGACCTGTTTTACCTGGCCTCTCTGCCCCTCTGGCTGCAGTACATCTTCCAAGGGGATGACTGGCAGCACAAGGAATGGTTGTGTAAGCTGTGTGGCTTCCTTCTTTATGAGAATATCTACATCAGTATTGGCTTTCTCTGCTGCATTAGCCTCGACCGATACCTGGCTGTGGTGTACCCTCTCAGGTAGGCACAAGAGCAACATCTATATCGATCTTTGTGCATTTAAGAGGTTGATAATACATACTCTAACCCTGGTTCTAAGCCTTTGATATATCAGCCCAATTCTACAAATGCAGTGATGCTGCTCAACTGGAAGTTAATAATAAGGCATTGAAGCATGCATTAAATGCACATACTAAAGGCCAAGTTAGGAGCTTTGGATGTGCATGAACTCTTTTGTCTTCTTCCTCAGGTTTTCTTCCCTCCGCTCCATGAGAGCGGCTTGGCTCGTTAGCACCACCATCTGGCTGAAGGAACTCGCTGTGGGCGTGGTCTTCTTCCGGCACAAGGAGCTGAGCCGTGACAACAAGAACCAATCGGTGTGCTTCGAGCACTACCCCATGCAGTCGTGGGAGCACAATATCAACTACTACCGCATCACGGTGGGCTTCCTGTTCCCCCTGGTCATCCTGGCCTTGAGTTACCTGCGGGTGCTGCGAGCCGTAGGGAAGAGCACGGGTACTCAGACGGCCCAGAAGACCCGCATCAAGAACCTGGTGTCCAGCACCATCCTCATCTTCCTCGTCTGCTTCTCTCCCTATCACGTCTTCCTGCTAGTGCGCACCCTGTTGGAGAAAGACTGTAATTTCATAGACCGCATTTTTAACTACTATCACTTCTCCCTGTTGTTGACCAGTTTGAACTGTGTGGCGGACCCCGCCCTGTACTGCTTTGTCAGCGAGAGCGCCCAGCGCGGCTTGGGGAGGGTCCTGCGGCCCTGGGCCTCCATGGTCTGCTGCTGCTGGCGTCGCCGAGGCCACGCCAGCCCTGCCCACCCCACGCTAGACTCCCACGAGGTCGCAGCCTCTGAGGAGAACAAAGGTCCACCCTCGGTTACCCTTCTCACTTTGATCCCTACCAAAATAGACACGCGAGCTAGCATCCTCACAATCCAGCCCAAGATGGCAGTCTGAAGGTGTGAGTGAAGACTACTTTGATCATATCCTGTTGTCAATGTTACAATTTGTGCAAACATTTTTTGTTTAAACACCTCAGGCTACATGATACAGATTAACACATGTGTTTACAGACATGGATCCTGTATTGTTGGTACCCTTACAGCTCATACTTTTGATTCCTTTTACTTACTTTTACTTTAATTCCTTTACAGCTTATACTTTTTTAATTCCTCCTGAAAAGTGGTAAAATTAGAAGCTATTTTCAGCTTTTCTCTAAAAAGCAAAGAAACTGTAAAAGAAGAACATTTATAAATTATTACTTATTCTAAAAAGTTATAAAAAAAATTGCCTGGACAGATTTGTTGGTGCCCTTTAGAAGATTTTATAGAAAATTAGATTGCATCAAAATGATTGTATCACACGTGTTAAGTCTTATAATTAGTCACAATTTTTGATGAAGAAAAGTAGTCACTGTCCTGTTTGGTGTCATTGTGTACACCATGCTGAACATGGACCAGAGAATGCAAAGGAGAGAGTTTGAGGTAATGAAGGAAATTATTGACAACCATGTCCATGGTAAAGGCTGGAAGATCATCTCAAAGCAACTTGATGTTCCTGTGTCTACAGCTGCCAGCTATCTGGTGACAGCTGCAGAAGTCTAATTGAAAGCTACAGAAAACGCTTGATTTCAGTGATTGCCTCAAGGTTATAAACAGATTAAGGTTTCCATTATTTGAGTCCATTACATTTTTTGTTGCCAGTTTTGGTATTATTTGAAACATTCTGCAGAATCAAAAATCAATTGCAAAATCTGATTTCTATTAAATATAAAATTAGTGATTATGGATGCCTTTCAGCTTTGGCAGTATCAAAGAGAATTGTTTGTTGTTTTTGTTTGTGAAAGGGTACCAGCAAGTTTGTCCACGTCTGTTTGCAGTGAATGTATATCTTTGTGTTCTTGAACTGTATGGCCTAAAGTTCACTCAAGAGAATGGTCTTGAGTTTGAAGACTCATGCCATAGCCCTTGTCATCCAAATACAAACACACACACACACACAAGTTGTGTTCTAGCATGAAGGTTTTTGGAATTTAGAATGATACGGTATCAGTCATCAGACTCCGTGTCCCCGTCAGTCTCTTGTTTATCAGTTGGTAGTTATGATGCATGCTAATGGTGTTAAAAAATGTTCTTAAAATATTCATGCTTGCTACGATACCATATGATGCTTCTACGTTAAAGTTGCCTCATATTTTAGTTTTCTAAACTGTGAGTGTAAGATGACTGTGGGTGAGGAAGAACAGTTTGTTTATATATCCAGTGTTAAAGAGGTGGGGGGTGGGCTCAGTGTTTCCATCTGAACGCATTCGTTGACGTTGACTTGTACGCACTGATGTTAGAATCTGAATCAGAAATCTTTTTTTCGTCTCACAGCAGAGAAATGTACATTTAGCTGGAACAGGAAATGCGTGCGTGTGGTGTGTGTGTGTGTTCTGTTGTGAACAGTCAGTGAGATGTGTCTTCAGATCTTAGAGAATAAACTTCTGATATGATGCAACCATCTGAAATGAAGCTGGGGTTTCTTCCCGTCCTCTGTGTCCAGTTCTGTTTTTCTTTTACACTATTTAGGTAGATAGGTTCATGTTTGAGTTCCTCTTTCCCCTCTCTTCCGAATTCAGTTTTTTGTACTGCTGGCTCAGACCAAATCCAAACTTGGACAGTAGTTTATGCATAGGGAACTGAGAAACATAATCCCCTTGGTCTGCGTTCTCCCACACACACTCTAGTTTAGTACTGATGCAATTCTGAATTAATGTCATATTATCATTGGCCAGCTTTGTAACAGACATATTAAATTGGTTACAAGAGTAAATAAACTCTGGCAGGTACACAGAAAAATAGCTAAGACCTTTGGGAATGAATTCCATGTGTGTGCAGTGCAGAGCGTGTGTGTGTTAAAATTATGCATGTGGTTTGTGTACAAATTGTATGTTTGTGTGTGCTTGTATTTATCTTGGCAAAAATGGGGGTCTCCCAAGAAACAGCACTCGAATGACAGGAAATTATAATGGGGTCATATTAAGGCGTTATCAGGACGGGAAGGGATTCAGGCAGGTTGATCATTCCTTTCAGGTGCAGGGGCCAATGGAAACGTCTCCTCAGACAGGCTTGGACAATGCAACAGAACCAAGAGTAAACTCAATAGGTTGATGCCAACATCATTCATCTTAAACATATATTATTTCGTATTCTCTAAATAAACTTGGTCTTAATTTTGGCTTACTGGGGGCTCTTGTACATGATTGAAAGACCTTGCAATGCAAAATGTGGTGACATTTAGTTTTTTTTTTAAATCAGGTGCTGTAGTATAAAATTAGACACAAGAAATCTTCAATGAACACTTGTCAAGTAGGAATTTCATTGATACTTTTAGTGAATCAAATGCCAAATTAGCTTTTCAACAAAGTGCATCACTCATCTATATACAAGCAGTGCTTGCAAGTGGAACAGGCCTTGGTTCTCATGAGTGTTTTGTCTGTTCAGTGCTCGTCGTTAAGCAGCAAGGATGAAAAGTAACCACGGCAGCAACCACACAGCCACACATTCACACCAAAATAAAAGCACACACACCCACAACATTAGAATGTATCTAAAGCAGTTTCCACAACTTTTTGAGGTTAGACCAGAGTCTGCACACAGACTAATGAGCCAACTTGACACAACTTTCACATTTACCAAAACATATTAAATAAACTCACATCTATACAAAAGGCCCAGGTAACACAACATACATCGACCTAGTTGTACTTTATTTTCATGCGAATTACAAATGTTGAAGAGGTTAATGGTGTGTTGAGCAGAATTTCAAACATGTGGTGACGTCCATCCAGGCAAGGCCATTCTCACTGCATTATGATTTAGCAGTGAACACTTTCATTTTCAGGGTTCACTATCAGAGCTCAAGGCGCAGTCCAGGAGGCGTGTGATGAGGTCAGAGTGAGTCGGGTGAAAGGTCAACCCATCGACCTCCATACCGAGGTTCCCTGTTTTCCCACTCCGGATGCCAAAGCGCACCAAGATGGACAACAGCTCCTCCTCCTGGCAGAAAGCAGAACGACCCATCATCAGAAGACGTGGTGGAGGTTTGAACTGTGACTCTCAGTGGGTTGGGCTACCCGCTTTGGATCAAAAGGCTCTTTTCAATATGAATTGTCAGGTTGTCACAATGTGGACTACAATGACCTGGCTCAGCATACATGCACATGGCACGATACCACTTACAGTATGTTCTGTTTGAATGAAAAGCGAAGTGTTACCTTGTGAACAGAGGGTAGGCTTGCAACCAGCTCTTGCTTCTTACTGAGAGAAAGGGTGGGCTCCACGCCCAAGCCTTTGCACACATAACGCTGGTGGGTGGGGCACATGTTCAGAAGGTACAGGCCACATGCCACAGCATAGCCCCCCCAGTTAGACACTCCTACAACATACAAAAACAAATTGACAAGATAGCGACAAATGAACACAAAAAAAAACGCATTGAGTGTGTGTGTATGTGTGCATGCGTGTGTGAGTGAATATCGGTCCACACCTGCCGTAATAGCGTAGTCTGCAGCAACGTCGCAAGCAACGAGACTCCCATTAGGCATGTGCTCTTTGACTTTGTCTTTTACTTTCCCCATCCCTAACTCGTTCCCTCCGTCACCTATACCTAGTTACAAGAAAGAGGGGGGTGGCATGATGCTGTCTGTGTGTGTGCTATGGTGTAGTGCTGTTCTCTGGTTAGGGTACGTGTCTACGCTTGTGGGTACCTATAGTGTTGATGCCGGGTATTTCCTCCGCCATGGTGAACAGGTCATCGATGGGGTCAACTAGATGCTTGATGTTGACCCCTCTCATGTTGTAGTAGCCACCGTCAGCTGCCCTGCCACTGCGCTCTATCGCCACCAGGTGGTCAAACCTTGCACACATTCACAAGCAAAATTAAACCAAAATTAAATAAAAAAGGCATAAACTAGGCATTTGCACAATACATATGTAATAAACGGTAATTTCAATCTTCAAATAATTTCTATTTAGAGGTTGTAACCGTTTTTGAGGCTAGGTTGAATTGCCAGTCTCAGTTTACATGGTCTACTAACCTGGGCTTGGTGGTATCCCCATGGTGACATAGAAACTGAAGGGCAGAGTCTGGCCCCGTGTTCTTAAAGGTGACCAATGGGACAGCTGTTTTCATCACACCTTGGAGTAGGAAAAGGTCAAACTAAACGAATTGAACAAAGAACTTATGTTTGTACAAAGAAAATAAATAATATAAACAATATAATATCCTAGAAATATAAAATTCATAGGACAGATGAAAGCATGACCATTATAGAGAATGGGGTCCCGATTTAAACCTCCGGCGGTCTGGTAGATATGGTATCACGTACATGTGTAGTGCTCGTAGGAACGTAGCTGTCAGAACTTTGGGTTTCACTCCCCGTTCCCCCACCACTCATGAACTTGTCTTCTCTATTGGGAGTGGTTCCTACAAAGAGCTAAGTCTCGTCTGCACTCACACACTCCTCCCTACCTTTACTGACAGCTTCGTCTATGATGGCCTGGTTCATTTCTAAGCCACGCTGGTCCGTAACCATGGTAACCTCCTTGCCCAAAGCTTGCAGCATTGTAACCATGGCGATGGCCCCGGGGGGACCATCCGTCTCATCCGGAGGGCTTTGGGTGTGGTGAGTGGGGAAACCCGTTGTCACGACGACAGAGGAGGAGTGGGAGAGCGTGAGGCAGGAGCGCAGTAACTCATCCTGAACAAACAATGCCTTGATCCCTCGTTCCCCTGCAAAGACACGTCTTCAGTAATGCCATTACCCCATACCTTCGTATTTACTAATACTGTTTGAAAAGGTGATATGTGCTTGTGTTTGGGCCATTTACCTGGGTCCTCTCCAATAATGATCTCCAAGCGACGTATTCGATTGACAGAATCACGTGACACCAGGCTATAGTGCAGGGGTTTCCGCGAGATGAGGAAGGAGAGAGGTGATAGGTCGAGCTCAGAGGTCGAAGGTACATTTCCAGAAGATTGTGTTGAAGGTTCCGGTATGTCAGTCACAAACATGCAGCCTGGGGCGTGAGTAAAAGCAAGAGGAGGCTCTGGGAGAGAAAACATAAAGAGAGACCGGGAGAAAAACCAGGGAGAGACAGGGAGAGGGGAGAAAATTCCAAACTTAAGAAGAAATTTACGATCCCCTGTACCATACACTTTACATGGTAATGTCTCTTTTAAAAAAAATACCATATTTTGTGATGTATAGAAAGTAAGCCAATCACTGACTGCTGCTGAGAACTGCCTCCAGACTTGTCACTCCACAGGCCCAGAATACACTCACATCCCCAGGCTCCGCCTCCACATCCTCACCATAGTCTGGTTTAGAGATGTCCGGTATACCTAGCAGAGCTACACACAGGCAAACACACAAAGTGGCCGCCCAGGATGTATTCGGACCAATGCATTTGGTACTCTGCATGGTGGAGGTGTGTTTTTGTGTAGTCATGGTTTCCTGTGAGGGGGGAGAAGGAAGGAGGGTGTACCTGGGTCTCCAATGTGTATGGGTGCACCGTGGGAACTGGGCGTGAGGTGGGTGATCTGGGCTGCCAAGTCCAACAGGTTGGCAGGGACAGGTCTCATAGTCACCACCAGAGGGCACTGGAACACCCCTGCTCTAACACAAGGGACCGTAGTCTGCAAGCACACATAAACACATCTGGTTTAGACACTGTTCAATGCACAACAAAACATATGCTTTGTGCACTTTCTTCAACCGTTCTGACGGTCTCTGTCCATTTCTTAATTTGAAAACTCTGGTGAAGGGTTTTTTGGTGCTGTTCCATTCTTTCGTAGGTAGTAGTTGCATATAGCTAAAACCTATTTGAATTGTTAAGAAATCCTTTTAAGACTTAAAAATTATGACAGCTCTTTACGTGAACCTAGGCACAGCTCAGTGCAGCGGAGACAAATTTTACTGAGACAAAGTTATTTAGTAATGGACTTCGTCCCTCAATTATTTGGGATGCTGGAGTGGCTGGAGGTTAATAAGTTGTGTAAGCACCCAGGCTAGCAGCCTAGCTAACAGTGATTCCCTGTGACTATGGCTAAAGGTAACATCGCAGTCTCAGGCCCCACTCAGTACCCGGTACATGCTGACGTTCCGTCGCTGCTCCACGTTGCGGACGGGAACTCCAGCTCTCTCCAGGCTGCTCTCAAAACTGAAGCTGCAGCCCAGGTAGAAACACACCATGTCTGCCCACACACCCCTGAGCTGGCCTGCAGCCTGCAAATCGGAGCCCACCGCACCCTCTGGAGCGTTGTAGGCCTGCAGGCTGGAGACTCTGCCAGTCAAACGGCCATTCTCGAACACACAGTACTGAGAGATGTCCGTTCTGGAGAGTGGAGAAATGGGATGGTGGAACCAATACACAGGACTCTCCACTGTTTCATATCAAAGTAAGCTCAGCCATAAGGTTTACCACATTGTCATAATAATACATATTATTACAATATTACAGTATTATAAATTTAGTATTACTTTTTCTATGATATCATATCACATGTTCAAAACCAGGTAGTGCACCACATCTAAAATGTAGCTGATATTTCATTAAGTCTGGTTGTCTCAGGATTTGTGTTTATGGAATCACTGCATTGCCACTATTACCTAATATCTGTGTGGGTTGCCAGGGGACAGCTGCCCTCTCCTGGTTTGCTTCGGTAGAGAAGGGGCAAAGGGGCAGGGTTTTGGCGACAGAACTCCTCAAAGTCATTGGCCATGCTGCTGGGCAAGATCAGCACATTGGCTTGTACGTAACCTACAATTAGACACATAAGACAGAGCCACACATAAATACATGAGTATATCTGCAGGAAATCAATCTTCAAATAATTTGGGATGCAGTGCTGAAATTGTATGTTTTGATCACTACAAAGCATTGTTTTACCAAGCTAGAAATTGTGTTCACCGTCAAAGTCAATGATTTTTGTGTATTTTGGATAAATATAAACAATGACTGGGGTAATTGGTTTCGTGCTCGTTATTTGCAACTTACCCTCGGTAAATCAATATTAAATTTATTTTTTGTTTAGTGTCTTCAACTGACACCCAAGGAAAGCTCAACCAACAAGAATGTCGTGCCACAATGTGCATAAAGCAAGAGATGGTGTTTTTAATGATTGAGAGATTTAGTTTTTTACAAAAACAACTACATGTCGAGGTTCATGAGCTTGTATGCATACGGCGATGCACCCTAAAATAACTTATCTTCAATTTAAACAAATGTTCTGGTCTTACCTGCAGCCAACCCAGTGGTACTCTGTATCTTAGAACCACCATGTCGGATGAGGGCCCTCAGCGCAGCCGGACTCAACTTACAAATACCTTCTTGTGGCTCCATTACTTTAGACTTACTCTCTATATTTCCAATGTCTTGACAAACTGGCTGGCTTTCTTTCTCTTAAACAAACTCCTAAACGACTATTTACCTGTTTTACATGGCAGGTCATTTAGACACACCCCTGCCTATAAGGCCAAAAGCGCTCCCTCCCCAGTCCTTCTCCAGATGGACCCGGTTAATATGTAAAAGGGTTGACCAATTAAGTTGAGCACATTGACAAAGTGCAGAACGTGGAGGCAATATCCTGCAAAATCGTCAAACTGACTATGAAATGAGTGAAGACATCATGCAGCCAGGTTCAGCTTATTCGAAACAGCTTTATAAAATACTGTTCCGACCGCTTCCCGTGTGTGAGTTCATGCATTTTACCTGAGCGGCGGGAAGTGGTGGTATGTTCCATCACCAATCTCAGTGTGGTGTTTCTGAGGGACTTGGCCACTTTAAATGTGGACAGCATACCTGCAGGCCTAAATAAGCAAGATGATGCCAAGCTCAATAAACAACACGATAGTTAAACATTTTGCACAGTTAAGTAGCACGAACGTGACACGCTTTAATTTTGAACGACCTGAACTACCAGGGCCAGCCAATTAGGTCCAACACCACGGTATAAAGCTCAAAACTGACTGAGAATAAACTTAAAAAGAAAAAAAAGAAAACAATAAAAATGTATAATTACAAAAAACTGTTTGACGTAAAAAAAAAAGTAAACCAAGAGGGGTTGGCCCCCTTTCTATGAACTCTTCCTCAATGTGTCACCTTTCAGTCAGAGAACTATAAATATATATTCAAATCTTACGTTTTTTAACTAATAACAGTCCAAAGTCCGATGCCAGCCTGCTTCAGACATGGGTAATATACGCTGTAGGTTCGTTTCGCTATCTGCGTCACGTCTTCTTGCAGAAACTGGGGTGTTCGTTTAAACCGTCAAATATATCTGTACCTTCGTCCAACCCCAGGAGAATTACCACTGCACGTCTATCTGGCTTATTTCTAGTTGTATAAACCTTTTTTGAAAAGTTATAAGACGTTCACGACCTTGTTAGTTGGCTAGAAAGACACAATAGGTGGTGCCAGAGCTCTTTAAAGCTCTCGGTGGGTGGAGCCAAACAATTTCTGCTTCTCACTCTCTACATACATTTTGCTGCAATCGCTTTAGCAAGACCGTCAGGCCCCAAGCTTCCCGTATGTCTTTTTTCGTCAAGTTTTGTGTCTTTGTCAAAGGCTCTAAGTTAACGTGTTGTTTCTCTATTTTGTTAAAAGTAACGAAACAAGTTTTTCTGTTGTTTTTATTTAAGCGCTGCTAATTCCCTCTTTCCAAAGAGCAAAACCAGACAGCTTGAGTGAGGCTCCCTGGAGGTCTAGTAGAGCGAATCCCCAGTCCCCAAGAGTCATATACTTTAAATTGGGTTATGATTAGTTGCAAATGCTTTTCTGAACAGAAACCTAAAACTAATTACATTTGAACACATTTTTTATTATCAGTTACTCAACAGTAAGTAAACATACCTCTATAGTTAATATTAATTAAAGGTAATAATATATGTAAGAATACAAAAATAAACTAACACGCAGAGAGGAAAGAACTGAACCTTATATATTTACGATCTTCTGCGGAACTGTAATATTAGTAATAACAGTTTCTGTGAAAAAGAAAATGAGTAGAGAGAAGGGGAGAGGGATACAAAAACGGGTAGCTTTATGTAAAGTCTGCCTATTTAATGCCACAGGGTATGGCAGTGCACATCAAAGCCAAAAGGTTTGGGAGGACTAGGTGCAGTCAGTGTGTTGGTCTTTTCAAAAAGCACAAAATTTGTAGATTGGTAAGTGGCAAACTTTCAGCAAACATTTAGAATAAAAAAAAACTGCCTAGTTTTATGATCATGCCTCAAAGTCCATTTGCTCTGAGAAGAGACAATGTTCACAACCTAATTTCAAATTAAATTGACTGTTTGCCTAAAAAAAAAAATATTTGTAAGATAATATCTAATTAGACAAATTTTAAAATTCTAAAATTCTAACATTAAGATCTTTTCAGGTATTGTTGCAGACATCTAGGAAATATTTTGAGACGGTATAATGAATTGAAATTTGTCCTTGTTTTTAGGGGAAATTAAATAAGAAACCTCCAGGAAAGCGAGAGACTTATAGCAGCTAGTAACTAGAAGAAATATCAGGCTTACCAACAGTTTCTGGCAAGGAAGAAAGAAGACACATTAGATAAAAGGAAGATTAATATAAGAAAATGTACACATTTAATGGTAATGGTAGTGGATGAATAACAAACCTATTTTGTCATTAATTTTTTCAAAACATTTTTTTCAATCTTTGAGCACCATGTCATTTAGTGGTTTTGCTGATTAACTTTTTTCACATTGCTGCTTTTCTTCAAATCAAAGTCAGGCTGCTCAGCATTGCCATTGTATTTCTGGAACATTCTTGTGTTGAGTCCATGACTCTTCATTGGTTTGTTTCAGGGTAACAGAGCAATTTCCAGGAGATTAGGTTGAACTTGAGATATTTGGTCTGAATTGTCTCGCTAAAGTCCTATCCCAACCTTCTGTTTATCTCCGGAACCAATCACATTCATCCCTGTATCTACGGTATAAAACTCCGTCTCTCAAAATCTTACTGTGCAATCAGAGCTCCAGGCACATAGGTAAGTTGACAAACGTAAATACATTGTATTCTATGAGCACAGAAAAGCAGAGAAACACTGCATACAGCAGGATCACAAACACACCCAGTCGCACATCTAGACGCCAGCCGTTAAAATGGATTGCCAGAACCTGGAGAAAAGGGAGGGGGATTTCGATAAGTACATTGTATACACACATACACATGTGTATGCCATCCCTGGGTTGAATAGTAATTTAAATATAGGGGTGGCAAATATATGAAGTCTTTATAATATGGATTTTAAAGTGCTTCAACACAGGTCTGGTAAACACACAAAACACACAGTTATGCACATATAGTAGTAACTCACAGTGAGAGTCACAGATCCCAGCAGTAATACCACAGAATACACTAGACCTCTACTGTTGATCAGCACCTAGAGAAGGGGCAAGGAAAATGTAAGGCACAGTAAATATTGAGTTAGGGAATGTTTCCTCCCACAAACAATTCAGAGCCACGGGTTGCATATCAGTCCTATATTATGAAGTAAAGGTCAAATGTTCAGGTGTACCATCTGATTGTTTAAACTGAAGTAAACAATTTGGACAAAACCTATTTAAAAAAAAAAAAACTTATTTAAGTATTTGCCTATAAAGGGTTGCCACCAATAAATTCTTCAGATTCTATTTTTGCTCAATAAATTATTTCTCATCAACAACGGAGACCCAGTAGCCAGCCTACCTCTGATCCGAGGTCCACAGCCAGAGTTTGTATGACCCATGGAACCCCCAACCCCACCAGAATATCAAAGACATTACTGCCAATGCTGTTTGACACCGCCATGTCACCTAGGCCTGGATATCAAAGAATGATTCATCAGTCAATTTTTTACAGTCTCAATCCCATTGAATATAAATAGGAATAAAGTAAGAACCCAATACAACAGAAACCATGAGATCTCAAAATAATCATTCTTAACAGCTTCACAAATACATCCATCGTATGCGAAAACAAACGTGTGTGCCATTGTGTCAATAGCTTTCCCCATTACTTCCCTGCCAACTCATCAGACATTATATCCAACTTATCAAGAAAACTTGTGCAGCCTCTTGCACAAGCCCTAAACCCCCAATCCGGTAACGTCTGTACCTTGTCGTGCCACGATGAGGCTAGTCATGCAGTCTGGTACACTGGTGCCCGCTGCCAGAAAGGTAATGCCCATAATCACGTCAGGGATTCCTAGAGTGAACCCCACTACAGTCACCTAAGCACATGCCAGGATTAAACAATGTTTATATTGTTATCAGTGAAGGGACAACAACCAGTGTAAGACCTCATTGTTCAGTGGCGTACAAACATTGTTGACATGCAGATGTTGCACAAACACACCTACCATCCAGACCATGATGTAGGAGAAAACAGCAATCCAGATTGTGGCTAAGAGAAATGAAAGTAGGAAGTATTTTTTCCATCGTAACTGGCTGCAGTCCGGCACCGTCAGGTACAGCAGAAGAAGGATTGGCCAAGACAGCAACCACTTTGCTCGTTCCATAAGTCCACCTTATTTTGCATGTCAGACGCCAATTCAAATGTTATCGTAAAATACAACAAAACAATGTCAAAGCTTTATGAATGAGACAGAAAGCAAGGTGCCTTACCAGGTACAGAGAAGGGTGAGTTGACTCCCCCGTCTCCTCCTTCCGCCGCTGTCGGCTCCAGCAGGCTTCCTCCATTTGCCCAAATCTCCCCTTTATTGGTGCTCGCCATGGTAACAGTTACCATGTTAGATGAGTGCATTAACCGCTGTGGCATCATGGACATGCAAGCACACACGGGGACATGTAAGGATGTGCAAGCTATTGCATTGATTGATGTTAACCGACAACCGATCATTATCCATGATCTGTTGCGCCGCCTACCCACCTCATGGATGATGAGCCGGCTGGCCATGCAGAGTCGCGTCTTGGGCCCAAAGTGTTTGGTTATCATGATCCGCAGCCCTGCCTCAGGGAAGTTATAGTGGACCGGGCTCCTGATCTGATCCTCTGGCCTAACTGAACCATGACTGTACGACCTAGTGGACTTTGCTGCAAATGCACAGAATGGACACACACACACACACACACACACACACACACACACACACACACACACACACACACACACACACACACACACACACACACACACACACACACACACACACACCCAGGAATAAAAAAAAC
>JAVQJS010153426.1:0-13090 GCA_036024795.1 Galaxias rostratus
AACTCACCACCAGGTGGTGATCAGTTGACAGCTCTGCTCCTCTCTTCACCCGAGTGTCCAAGACATACGGCCGCAGGTCTGATGATACGACCACAAAGTCGATCATTGATCTGCGACCTAGGGTGCTCTGGTACCAGGTAAGCTTAAGAACATCCCTATGCTCGAACATGGTGTTTGTTATGGACAATCCATGTCTAGCACAGAAGTCCAGCTACAACGCACCACTCTGGTTCAAATCGGGCAAGCCATTCCTCCCAATCACCCCTCTCCAGGTTTCTCCATCGTCACCCACATGGGCGTTGAAGTCCCCCAGTAGAACTATAGAATCACTAGAAGGAACCATTTCCACGACCCCACCCAGCGACTCCAAGAAGGCTGGATACTCCGAACTGCCATTTGGTGCATAAGCACAAACAACAGTCAGAGCCTTCCCCCCAGCGACTCGCAGCCGCAAAGAGGAAACCCTCTCATTCACCGGGGAAAACTCCAATACAGCAGCGCCCAGGCGGGGACTCATAAGAATCCCCACACCTGCCCGGCGCTTCTCACCCAGGGCGACTCCGGAAAAAATAAGAGTCCAGCCCCTCTCCAGGACTTGGGTTCCAGAACCAGAGGAATGCGTTGAGGCGAGACCAACTATGTCTAATTGGTACTTCTCCACTTCCAGCCATAACTCCGGTTCCTTTCCCACCAGACAGGTTACAGTCCCTAGGATTAGTCTACGTTGCCAGGGGTCAGCACGACAAGGTCCCCTCCTACGCCTGCCACCCAATTGGCATTGCACCCGACCCCGATATCTATCTCTGCAGGTGGTGGGTCGACAGGGCGGTGGCTCCACGTTGTTTTTTGGGGCTGTGCCCGATCGGGCCCCACGGGTCAAGGCCCGGCCACCAGAGGCTCGCCTGTGAGCATCTCCCCCGGGTCTGGCTCCAGGGGATAGCCCCGGTTTCCCTCTTCCAGGCGAGGTTGCATAGTCCGTTCGGTGCCGCTTCATTAGGTGTTTTCTGAATCACGCTTAGTCTCGACCCTCACCTGGGACCAATTTGCCATGGGAGACCCTACCAGGGGCTACTGCCCCCGACAATACAGCTCCCAGGATCACAGGGACACTGAAACCCCTACACCACGTTAAGGTGGCGATTCTTGGAGGGGCCGCATGTTACCATGATTTAAAAGAGGTTTTTAACAAAACCAAAGCCATGTCACTCCCTTCCCACCATACCTTTGACTGCGCTATAGACCTGTTACCAGGGGCACCCATTCCAAAGGGGCGCCTTCATTCTATCTCCGGGGCTGACAGAGAGGCCATGGATAATCAGCACCCCCAAAAGGCAGGCTTAATCCGTCCGTCTTCATCTCCAGCAGGGGCAGGATTCTTCTTTGTGGATAAAAAGGACGGGTCGTTGAGACCATGTATTGACTACAGCCCCCTAAATGAAATCACTGTTAAGAATCATTACCCTCTTCCTTTAATCTCTTCTGCGTTTGAACTTCTGCAAACAGCCATGATCTTTACCAAACTGGATTTAGGGAACGTCTATCACCTCATCCGGATCAGAGGAGGGGATGAATGGAAGACGGGTTTGAACACCGCTAGTGGTCATGCCTTTTGGATTATGCAAGGGCCCCTCTGTTTTTTAAAACTTTGTGAATGAGGTACTAAGAGTCTATTTAAATGTGTTTGTCTCCGTGTATCTGGCTGATCTTTTGATTTTCTCTCCAGACCCTGAGAGCCATGTCAGTCATGTCCAACAGGTCCTCCAGAAGATGTTGTAAAATCAATTGTACGTCAAGGCAGAGAAGTGAAATTTCTATACCACCTCAGTTTCGTTCCTGGGTTACATTATCTCTGCTAACGAGGTGGAAATGGATCTGGCAAAGGTCAGTGCAGTAGTAAATTGGCCAACCCTGGGCAGTCGAAAGAAGGTCCAACAATTCCTGGGGTTTGCTATTATATCCGTAATTTTAGTGCAGTTGCAATGCCATTACACGCCCTCACTTCCTCCAAGATCCCTTACCGGCGGAACTCTGCGGCCGAGGCTGCATTCCGGGATTTCAAGGACAGGTTCACAAAGACACCGATTCTAACGTTCCCTGACCCGTGGCAGCAATTTGTGGTTTGGGTCGATGCACCCAATGAGGACATTGGGGCTGTGTTGTCCCAGACCTCCGCTAATGAAATTCGGCTGCAAGCCGTGCATTTATGTCTAGGAAATTGACCCTGACGGAGAAGACCTACGACATGAGAAACAAGGCCGTCAACACTGGCCGCCAAGACTGCGTTGGAGGGAGCACCCATTTCTGGTGTGGACCAACCACAAGAATCTGGAATATATCAAGACCGCTCAATTCATGCCAGGCTCGGTGGACGCTGTTCTTCAGCAGGTTCCGGTTCACCCTATCATTTTGACCGGGCTCAAAGAATGGTAAGCCTGATGCTCTGTCCTGCCTGTGTTATCCAGAACCCCTTGCCAAGGAACCAGAAACCATCCTTCCCTTGCATTGAGTGGTGGGGACAATCACATGGCAGGTGGAGGCGGAAGTAGAGCAGGCTACTGCAGGAGACCCGGCGTCCAGGGGATGTCCACGGAACCGTTTGTTTGTCCCGAACGCGCTACACTTCAGGGTTATACACTGGGCCCACACATCCGTGCTCTCCTGCCATCCTGGAATTAAGCGAACTATGTTCGTGAGAAGGCAGGAATTCTGGTGGCCGGCCATGGAGGTCTCGGAGTTATAGCGGTGTGTCCTACCTGCCCCCGCTGCAAGACCTAATCCCGGGCGTAGATGGGCCTGCTGCGTCCTCTGCCTGTTCCCCATTGACCATGGTCTCACATCTCCATGGACTTTGTAACTGGACTGCCTCCCTCTAAGGGACACACTGCCGTCCTTAAGGTTGTGCCACTACCCAAGTTGCCCTCGGCGCGAGAAATGGCGGGAGTAATGATGGCTCAAGTGTTCCGACTCCATGGTATCCTCTTGTACAGGGGGCCTCAGTTTTTGTCCCGGTTCTGGAGGGAATTTTGTCGTTGTTCTGGGGGCCACGGTCAGCCTCAGACGGAGCACCTCAACCAGGTACTTGAGTCATGTTTACGTTGCTTGGTTTCCCAGAACCAGGCCTCCTGGAGCGACCACCTTGAGTGGGTGGAGTATGCCAAGAACTCGCTCCCCTCTGCTGCTAAGGGTCTCTCGCCTTTTCAGTGTGCCTATGGTTTCCAACCATCCCTGTTCCCGGCCGCCGAGGGAGAGATTGCGGTTCCCTCTGCCTACTCCTTGATCAGGCGTTGTCGCTGGATTTGAGCCAGCGCTCAGTGTATTCTCCTCCGGAGCTCTGCAAGGATAAAGTCGGCGTCTGACCGATACCATCGGTCCGCTCTGCAGTACTACTAGGGACTTGCCTCTCCAGGTTCCTTCCCTGAAGCTGGCTCCACGATTCATGACGCCGTTTCCCATCTCCCTAAAGTTATTATTCCTGTTTCAGTTCGTCCGTGTCTCCCCAGGTCTTTAAAGGTTCATCCCTTGTTCCTTGTCAGCAACCTGAAGACGGTCATGGACAGCGCGCTGGTGCGGAGCAGCTGCTGTACCAGGCAGTAATGTAACCTCTGAGGATGCTCTCAATGGTTCACTGCTGCGACAGATTGCCGGGACCCTGTCAGGTTATCATTCATGACCACACCAAAGGACCTTGAAGCAGGAGGCTCTCTCCACTACAGCTCCGTCAATGTGAATGGGGGCGTGAGGTTGAATATAGAGGTGAATACCTCCGCTAGCTGGTCGGCGCATGCTCTAAGGACACAACCTGGAATGCCATCTCGCCCTGGTGACTTCCGAGGGTTTACTCTTTTAAAAGCTATCCTCACGTCAGCCATAGATAGGGACAAAGTGCAGTCGCCCTGGCCTCATCTAGCCTAACATCAGGGATGGCGTTGCTCGCCTCAAACCGTGCATAGAAGGTGTTTAGCTCGTCCGGAAGAGCGGTGGCAGGCTGAAAATCACTGCTATTTCTCCCACCATCAGCAGCTTTGAGAGTGTGACCCCGTGCCTCTCTCACACAGTTTCCTGATTGCAGGAGCCAAACTTTATCAGCTGGTGCTGCAAAAATCAACAGATGAAGGTAGGTGAATGAGATTGAAATGTTAGTCTGGGCTACACTTCTTCACTGGGCTAGTTAGCTATTTAGCTTTACCATAGTTCCTCGCAGCTAACCAACCTTCTCTTCAACGTTCGGCCCCTTTTCTCTTAGCAATAAGTAATCGGTACTTGGGTCTACGACTATCATTGTAGAAATAATTAAATTAATTGTTATTTTTGCAAACAACGCTTAATAATCATCTGCAAGCTTGCCAAAACGCCGCCGCCACTCGTTGGTCCAAAACTCTGGCCCATGTCTCTCCATGCACTCGTAGAGAGAACCCCTAAGGGATAGTGCGTGAACACATTAAAATAGTGTTTCAACGTTCCACATCACTTCTGTGACTGGCCAGATTCCCACCATCCAAACCCTGCCACAATAGAGACCTTTTCATCACACTAGGAAACACTTGTCATGAAACAGCTTTGAGGAAAAAATGCTTTAAGAAATTGAAATTAACAACAGGAACATAATTCATAAGTTATACAAGTATGTTGCACAACAAATCAGAAATACACAACCCCTAGCAGGTAACATAATCCCTGTACCTAATAGGAACTTTACCCCGTGTGCTCCTTTGGAACCTACTAGGCCCCTGATATACACTGTCTGCCCTAGACTCATCCACAGCTTCAGACTTTCTTTTCACATCTAGCCTGTCCTCCGCAGTCGCCTGATCCCTCCGTCACCCACTGTCAACCTTAATCCTCAGAATCAGTGGCAGTATCAGATAAGCCACAAGGTAAATTCCCTGGGGCTACAGCATGGGGCTCATAGGATTTCCCAGGATTGGCATCCCTCCAAAAGAGCAGGTACAAAGGAGCATACCCATTGGAGCTATGGACTTGGCTATTGTACATCAAAACCAACATTACAGAGGAGTCTGATGAACACCTGCAATCCATCCTGAGAATTTCCACGACACAGAATCTTACACCAAACCTAAACGAACTGACAAAAACGCATAAAATGCTCACATTTTAAATTTTTATAATTTTGACAAGAGATATTTTCATGGAGAGCAAAGTAATTTAAGTTATATAAAGTTGAAGGTAATTTATTCTAGAATAATATTCCTGTCTGTTTTTATTCATGTTCATGTTAAAAAAAACATTTAGTTTTAGTGTATTCAATAAATGTTTGTCCTGTTCGGCCTGCAACTTAAAGTATGCTTTGAGTTTTGGCCCCCTGTTCAATTGAGTTTGACACCCCTTAACTAGAGTAATTGTTCCTTCTGGTTCAGTTTCTTGTCTGGTGGGAGACACCTCAGCATTTCCTGCATAGTGCGACTGAAGCGTTCATATTAGGCATTGCCCTGCGAATGAAAGGGACTGGTCTGTCTTTTGGCAATTCAGTAAACACGGCATTGCTTCTTAATCAACCTAGCTTCTATTAAGATCCTACCTTGATCAGCGTAAAGTCGAGCCGGGCAGCGGTGGTTCACAAACCAATGCTTGACGAGGGCTGTGCCGTGGTCTGGCCTGTCTGATTCTTTGTTGGGACAGCAATTGTGAACCTGGTGAGCATATCGGTCATCACCAGCACATGTTCATACCCTGCAGCTGAAGGCTCTAAAAGGGTGTAATCCATGACAATTACTTTAAGGGGTCATTGGAGCTTGCCTTTGGAAAACACATCTTTCACAAAAACGCACCGCTTACATGGCTGCATAAAACTTGCACATCCTTAAACAAGGCCAGTAATATATTCGTCGCAGTCTATCCATGCTGCTCTTGATGGTCCTGCAACTTTTTTATAGTTTCACAATTCTGTCAATCACACGATAAACAGGCTTATTGCCCGCAGTTGCACTCTATTGGGCTTAAGTTCGGTCTTCTCTGCTGCCACCACCAGCCTGACGTCATAGTTCTGCATCTGGAATTGCTGAACGTCCTTCCAACTGTGGCTACCAATGTGGCTCCTTACCACAGCATGGGTAGCTTGGTTGTCTTGTGGTTGGAATGCCTGGTCTTTGTGGGCTTGCCACAAATTGGCTTGCACTCCTTCCTCCTTAACCACCAGAATATCTATCCTTGAATCCTCAGCTTTGGGCTTAGAGTGAACAAGGAGATGGGAAAGTATGTGAGGCATTGAGATTCAACCCCCTGAGCTTCTAATGCACCTCAAAGATTAATTGCACTAACTGAGCCAGTTTCTCCTGACACTTCGGATGCAATGAAGTTGCCCTTGCAAAGACCTATTTGGATTTTGTTGACACACTGGTGTGTCCTGGTTCTTCACATGTCTAACAGACTAACTGCTCCTCCACTTCAAAGTTCAAAGTGTTTTATTTGTCAAATGCACAGTATAATACAGGATCATTCTGAGCAAATAAATTCTTATGACAAGGCAGGCAACAACTACGTAGAACAGAACCAAAATACCCTTACCAGAGACATAAATAATATAAAAGTAACTAAGATATACATATACATCATATGTACAGATGGGGGATATGGACAGTGGGAATTGGAGTGCAAAATATTTCTTTGAGAGGGGGTCTCCGAGGCCTTCTTGGAGGGGACCTTGCGTTTCTTGCATTGTTCGGAAAAGTTCCCCTTGACGAGCAGCTAATTTCTTATGAGAGTTATGTCATGCCGAGACTGTAAGGATAATGCTGGTGAATGAGCAGCCTTTGCAACATGAATAGTCCTACGTGCTTGGTTCTGGCCTAAGGTTTCCAAAGGAAATGCTTCATCTTCAAGGTTCAAAGTTCAAGCTTTTTTATTGTCATATGCATAACGTTTAAGGCAAAAGTATGCAATTAAATTATTGTGTCTCTTCGACACCTAACGCTAATGCAGACATTAATAGAATATAACATATAAAATAAATAAAAGATAATGCAAAGAAAAAAAAATCTAATTCAAAATATACAACTATAAGTTATTGAGATGACCGGTGTATTGGGTACTAAGGTGACAGAGTCCGTATAAAGTGACAGTAAAAATCAAAGTGGCCTATTGTGTGTGGAGGGCGGGAGCTCAAGTGTGATTGTTCAAAAGCCTGATGGCTTAAGGAAAGAAACTGTCCTTGAATCTGGTGGTGTGAGTCCGGATGCTACGAAACCGTCTGCCTAAGGGCAGCAGGCACAACAGCTTGTGGCTGGGGTGCAGAGAGTCCTTGACGATCGTGCTGGCCTTCTTCCTGCTACGCTGCTGGTGGAGGGCAGATCTGACCTGGTGATGCGTCGTGCAGCATTTACCACCCTCTGCAACACCTTGCGTTTGAGGGTGGTGCAGCTGCCATACCAGGTCGTGATGCAGCCAGTCAGGATACTCTCGATGGTGCACCTGTAGAAGTTGCAGAGTATCCTTCTACAGGTGCACCATCGAGAGTATCCATTTGTCCATTAAATAATGCCCCCTACAAATCTCTGGTGCGTCGTGCAAAAAGGATCCCCATAATAAATGTATTGAGCATGGAACATTAATGAGGGTGGTGGACACTGAGAGAAGAAGCTGGAGGGGTCACTAAGGAGACTACCCAGCATGCAACATTCCGACCGGGGTGCTGGGATCAAGGGTGAGTTTAGAGGAGAAAGAGGGGGTTGGGGGGAAAGGTATAGGAGTAAGGAAAGAGGGTAGGGGAGACGGGGAAGTAAGGCAGTAGAGTGAAGGAGAGAGAGAGGGAGGGAGACCAAGGACTCTCTAGAGTTTGAATACCTAACGTATGCTGCATAATGATTCGATGGACTCAAATTCAAAGGACAAGGTAACACATTCCCGTCCAGAAAGCTTGGACGATACATTGGACTTGACATTGACTTCCTTAAGGCTTTACTTCACATCCGGCACGATTGATTTGGGATCATGGTTTTCCAGCCATTGTAGGATTTATCTGTCGTCTACTGAAGTGAAAAGATCAGAGGAGGGCCCTGAAATCTCAGTGAATTCACTGACGAGTGAGACAAGCAAAAGAGAAGCTCAGTAAAAAGTGTATCAAACAAAGTTTAATATCTTTGGCAAGAACACAATGGCTATGCATGACTTTGTAAATACAAATTAATATTTAAAAAATAACATGTTAAACATGACTTGTCACTGTCATAGATGGCTACAGTGAGGTGACTCGACAAACTTTCTGTTGTTGGTGCCAAGCTTAAAAAACTAAAGTTATGATTTTTCTGGTTTGCTTGCTCTTACAGAACAATGTATGGATTCCTGCCAGCTAGTTGGCAATGTTTCTTTGAGGTAAGCAGTAGGTAAGATAAGAAAGAGCCAAGGTATGTGTGTGTGTACGTTTGTGCATATGTGTGTGTGTTAAATATCCTCTTAATTTTCAATGGATCCCGACATCCCATAATTTCAAGGTTTTCCCAATGCGCCACATCCCCGGCTCATTCCGTATGCATCCGTGCATACTCGCTCCCTGGCCTGGAATGAGACATGCTTTTGAGGTTAGAAACTCAGAGAGGATCGTCTGGGGGAGTGAAGAGGAGAGGGGGAGAACCTAAATTACTTTTATGGAAATATGAAAATGTTGTGTGTTTTCCGAAAAAACCTGAACCCCTCTAGACTGAAGCTAAGATTCATTTTTGTCATGCTCAGATTTAGGATATAATCTTATTCCTCTCCAAAGCGTTCCAACATTGGCTGACTGCAGAGTTGGAGAGGAGAAGATTAGATATGAAAGAGAAACAAACTTAGAGGAAAACATGAAGAATTTATCAGGTGATACAAGGTGTCAGTGTGTTAATAACACATAGTACTACCCTGTTTCTACATTTACACCTAGAACCTACGGTATATTTGGTGATATATGGTGTCAGTGAATTAGTAACAGATAGTACTACTCTGCCTCTTCACATCTAGAACCTACTGTATATGTGGTGATACAAGGTGTCAGTGTGTTGGTAGTGGTACTATTGTCGTTCTACCAGTTGACATGAAGATGTAGGAGTACCAATGAATGAATCCCTCTCTACCCCACACTTTCCTGGTGAACTGCTCCTCTCACACAGCTCCTTAGATTTAAACAGCGCACCGCTTCCACTCTAAGGATGAATACAATGGGATTAAGATACCACTGTCTAGAAAACATTCAATGAACCTATTGGACATTAACAATGAGAAAAAATTTAAGCAAGAATCATTTGTATTTTCTAGTGATTTTACAGTTTGTTTTGTAAATGAACTGTCCTAGCAGACATGGTCTCGTTTGGTATTGATACCTTCATAATGAAATGGCATAAGCTTTGCCGATGTTATGTAGAAGATATTCCAAGCATTCCGATATAAATAGAATGAAAATGATTTGAGCTGAACAAGCTTGCAACCGATATCTCGTACAGTGAGATGATGCACACATCCATTAAGTGACCACAGCCCCCTTGTTCCAAGAAATATAGTTCCAAACTGGAAACGTTGCTTTTTAAAATTTGCAAGACTGTGGTTGTCCGCCTCGCTGGATAAATGTGGCGCCCTGCTGTTCTTGAACCACGCTCCACAAACAACTCAGAACAAAGCCTTGGACCTCACTACCGGCCGGAAAACTCACTTAAACCACCTCGGAGCAAAGGAACCTTCATTCAAACCGCGTTCGGGACTTCACAACCTCCAACGTTTCCGAATCAATTCGGAGCTTTTACCAAGTCTACGTGAGGTCTTGAATCAATGGCTGGAAAACCCAAACTGAACCAGCACACCTTCGTCCTATTTACCAGACGAGGTCAATTACCACATCAAAGAAGACCCCAAACCAACGTTTCTCACTATGTTTGTTAAAGCATGGAATACACTTTTAAAACTCTCCCCACTTCACACTGGAGAGTCCGTTTCAGAACTTTACTTCCGAAACCACAGACCACTTCTCGATCCAGTCGAAGGAAGCAGGCCGAGAATCCAAATGCATTCCTTTTGCAACATAACGCCACCCATTGTCTCAAAGTTACGCAAAGCCCACTTTTGTTTCATTGAGCGTTTGAAGATAAAGCTCGATCAATTTACTCAGTGTCGTGCATACCAAAACATACATTTTTTAACCGTTATACTGTGTATGTTTAGAAACTAGCACTTTAGATCACTTTAGGTTATCAATGTCATTATTTAGTCGTTCGTTGCAGTGCCGTTATGTTTGTGTGTTATTTCAGACTGGAAAATGCTTAATTGTTTTGCATTTATACCCAACAGTTTCATATCTTTTTATATCGTTTTCATAACATAATTAATTCTCGTAACATAGAACGTCACCAATAGAATTGAGATTATTATTATTACTTTAATAAATTAACGCTAAATTGACTCGGCTTCCCGCAGAGCCATGCTTAGCCTAAGCTCAAATTCTGAGTGGTGATGCTTAGTATACAAGGCATTTCCCTTTCAACACTTTGATCGATTATAATGCTAATTCACGAATGAATGGACAATCTACACGGATGTGTAAAGTAATTTACACACAAGAAGTAATAAACCAGTCACCATATAAAGGGGAGGCAGGGGAAGGATAAAGGTTGGTCTCTGCTCTTGACCTGTGTAACGAGCGTGCTCAAAAAGGGACATTAGCAACTCCTCTGAGCGGCAGCGTGCGGAGGCACTGCTGTCGGCACGGGAACCGCCCTCAGCACTACACGGGTAATTATGGTATGTCACCTTTGGAGAGAGGTGAAGGGAAGACGGAAAGGAAACACAGAGAGAGGGATGGGGAGAGGATCTGAATAGATAAAGGGAGAGAGAGGGGAGGATGGAGAGGAGTGAGAAAGGAGAGAGAGAAAAAGATGAGAAAATAAGGAAGGACAGGAGCAATAGTGGAGGCAGATGATGAGATAGAGAGAGAGAGAGGAGGAATGGAAACTGGGAGAAATAAGTAGAGAGAGATCGATTGATAAAAGGATCAACTATGAGTGTCTGTCATTGCTCCTGTCCTCTGCACTGAGCTTAAAGAGGCCTGGATTGGTCTAAATAAAGACTCCCTGAGATCCCCACACCTGCTTTGGTGGTGAGATCAGACAGGAAGTGAGTAGCTGCAGCCTCCAGGCGCACAACACCACTAATGAAGAAGACGTCAGTAGCCTAGTGACTGACAGGGACTAATTCGAAGGTAAACATTAATAGGCACGCACACACACACACACACACACACAAACACACACCAACACACAAACACACACACACACACACACCTACAAATAAAACCTCATAATTATACACACACACAAATAAATAAAATAACATGCACACAACTACACATCCATAAAATATCCACAGGCACATGTGACCTAGGAGTAGAACATAGTATACTTAAATGCAGACAATAGTGTACAAACACACACACACAGACACGCGTTAGAATGCCTGCTGTTGCCTAAATGAGAGCACTGTAGTGTTAATAATTAGAGCCATAGATCTCCCGAATCTGGCTCTTCTGTCCTGGTGCCCCCCACCTCCCCCCGAACACCCTGTGTCATATCTCTTTAGGACTGAGATGAAAAGTAAGGTGGATGAATTATGTCCAATTGTTTCCAGCATGAATGATCTGTGATTAGACACAGTGAGCCTCCACTCTGCTGCCAGCGCACTCTACCCATGTGTTACGCAACCCACCAGCAAATAACGTTTGCTCCCTTTCACTGTGTCTAGCAAACACACACACAAACACACACACACACACAAACACACACACAAACACACACACAAACACACACACACAAACACACACACACACACACACACACACACACACACACACGAACACACTCTTCTCACCTAAGACTCTCTCTCTCTCTCTCTCTCTCTCTCTTTCTCTCTCTCTCTCTCTCTCTCTCTCTCTCTTTTCTCCAAGTCATTGACACTTTCACAACAAAAAAAAAGAAATTTAAGGAATAAAATGCTGTGTGAAATCTCTTTGCCAAACACCCACACACACCATTGTTTCCGCTAAAGAAAGAAGAAACAAAAAGAAAGAAAGACAAACACTTTGTCTTGGTGAGAAGAAAGGGGCCGTCTTCTCCCTATTATACCCTGCTCTAAATGAGACCAGCTGCTCCAGGAAATGTGATCTCAAATGATGATTCAGAGCAATCTGATCCTTATTTAAATCCTGAAATACTCTGTCCCCCAGTGATAAATCAACATCACAACATGGCGCCTAAAGAAAATAGCTCTTCTAGGGGTCATGCAAGGACAGGGGGAAGAGGAAATATGAAGAAAGAAACGGTAAGAGAGATGCAGAGTAGATAAAAGAGAGGAAGCGATAGAGACTAAGAAAGAGATAGAAATAGAGAAGCACAGGAAAAGAGTTAGACAATGAGCAAGGGATTGAGATAGACAATTGGAATGGAGAGAGAGAGGTCTGTCTGTCAGCCTGCCTGCCTGCCTGCCTGCCTGCCTGCCTGCCTGCCTGCCTGCCTGCCTGCCTGCCTGCCTGCCTGCCTCCCTGCCTGCCTGCCTGCTTGTCTGCCTGCTTGCCTGCCTGCCTGCCTAACTGTCTGTCCGTTTGTAAGTCCTTCTGTCGGCCTGCCTGTCTGTCTGCCTGTCTGTCTGTCTGTCTGTCTGTCTGTCTGTCTGTCTGTCTGTCTGTCTGTCTGTCTGTCTGTCTGTCTGTCTGTCTGTCTGTCTACTCGATAATTATATCTCGGTACCGAGTCATAGCCTGCCTGCCAATCGATCAGTAAAATGAGAATCCAATTGGTATTCCAGCCATCACAGGAATACAGAAAGTTTTTAATTAGTTTACCTCAACCCACATTTTTTCCTTCCTTCTTCCTCTTCGCTATACAAAACTATTCACCCAACTATTTGTTTTGCCTTTCCTGACTCTTTTTGTCCTTGTTGTTTGACTTTACATGATAAGGAGATAACAACTCCAGGTTAGACGGAGACACAATAAGGAGAGAGAGAGAAAATGGGAAAGAGAGAGAGAGAGAGAGAGAGAGAGAGAGAGAGAGAGAGAGAGAGAGAGAGAGAGAGAGAGAGAGAGAGAGAGAGAGAGAGAGAGAGAGAGAGAGAGAGAGAGAGAGAG
>JAVQJS010153461.1:0-18204 GCA_036024795.1 Galaxias rostratus
CCACGCTAACACGGGGAGAACATGCAAACTCCACACAGAAAGGCCCTCAGGTGGGATTCGAACTCAGGACCTTCTTACTGTGAGGCAACAGTGCTAACCACTGCGCCACCATGCCGCCCTTCGCTCCGAACAGGAGGTTCTCAAACATCTACGGAAACGCACGGCGAACTTATACTTTATTTTGTTTATTTATAAGTTAACTTATTATTGGGACAGCGTTTCATTGGCATGTAATTACTTAATCAACACGAAAACTTTAGATTACTCACTTAATTAAACACAGTAATTACGTCATTAAGGAACTCTTGAGTATATGCGGGACCTGTCTGTCTGTCTGTCTTCAGTCCGGTTCTAGATTTTGCATGGAAAATCTTACACTTGCTTAAAGACTTGCACAAGAAAACCTTACACTGCAGGTTGACAGTTTAAGGCTGTAGTTCATAAAATTATTTATTTATTCTTTATTGACAGACAGAAGGGCCCGTTAGAGGAACATACAACATAAACAACAACACAAACAACTGAGTCACATAACATATATATTAACATATATATATATATATATATATATAGAGAGAGAGATCAGTAGCACCACTTACTCCTTCAACAGACATCCATACCAATGTTTCCACATTGGGGGGATTGATACCACTATACACTAAGCTAAGGATCTACAAGAGCATGGACAGAATAGATCCTTGCTTCGCAAAACAAATCACTTGCACTACTCTACCTAGGCTTTGTAAGTAAAATGTTCAGTCACTATAGGCAACCCTATGCCCTTTTAAACCTCACCTGTAGACTGGCAGGATACAGCGGAATGTAATAAGCACAAAACAAACCTATTTCGACATGATCCGTCCACAAAATTAAATTAAAATAAATTAAATTAAATTTCCTGGCCAACATGTTAGCTTGAGTATATAATATACGGCGCTGCCTGTACATGTCGTCATCATCATCATACAATGTATCAATTAACATTTTATTGTAATATAAACCCCTACTTTGACTTAATATAAATCCTAAATGATTTCAACTCAACTTAGACACAGTATATAGTATATCATAATTCACAGTCCGGGAGTGTAAAATATCTGGGTGTCTACACATGAATTAGATTACGCAACCAATCTCTGTATCCCCATTTAGCCAAGTTAATTCTGGCAAAAATCCATGTAACTCAATAAGGTGTTTTTTTAAAGATGTTTGCCTGGAGACACTTCTTTGTCCTGGTCTTCAATAAGGCAACTACCTTTCCATCCTGTGGAGTCTTTTTCTGTTGTCCTTACTTCGAACACCACCCGATAGAAAAATCACTCAAGAAGAGTATTGATTACACATGCACCGTGGAATAGTGTCTTTTGTTAGCGAAGTTCGGGGAGTTGGAGAACAAGACGATGTAGCACAACTCACCGGAGTCCCTGGACGTGAAAGAAATGGGTTTAGCTACGAGAAAATAAAAGTGCTGATTCTTCAATAGCTAAGGGAATTGGAAGTGTCCTGGCTAGTGACAAAAGCACACATTAAATTGGGGACGAAGGTTGTGAATTGAATGGGTTTGCTGTCAGTATTTCTTTTAAGGAGTAACAACATTCGAAGCACAAGTTATTGTCCTGTTGTAAAATAAATAATTCATGCGGGCATCTAAATTTACATGGTGGATAAGAAACAGAAACAACATTCAATATATGTTTAAAGAAAAAGTAATTTAGCTGCCACATCCTTTACTTTCTTGTAGAATTTAAATAAAATGTTGAATGGTGAGGCGTGGAAAAAACCCTATGACTGCTTTCAAACACTCAGAGGACATTCATCAATTACTGAAGGGATAGCAGGCTGACACGTTAACGAGGAAAATATAAGTGTGTTCGTGTGTTTGAGCATGTGTGAATGACTGTCTATATCTGTGTGTTTCCATGTGCTTTTTCCATATATGGCACCGCATAACAAGTCCCATTTTTACATGTGACAACCCTGATTAAATACCTCTGAATAATCTTCTCCTAGGCTGCCATTTTGCAACAGGTGTTAATTCAAGCCTAAATTAAGGCAGATGACGGATTTGGGCAATGAAGTGGAAACCCAAGCTGTTCTCTACGTCATATCAAAAAAGTCTTGGCTCTGAATTTACGCTGTACAAACAAAACGAAGGGTTGTCAAGCGATACAGAGTAGATTCAGAAAGCTCGATCGGAATTACGATTGGTATTTTTTCATTACTCTAGAGGACGATAATATAATTTTTTATTTCTAGATGTTTTTAACCGCCTCCTTATCACTTTGTCCCCTTTCCTACTGCAGACTGTGTTTACAATCTTATTCTTGGACCATGAAGACCCCACTGTTGGTGCTAATGTTCCTGGGTCTGTGTGAGCCTGGCCACTGCGATTGCCAGGAAGACTGTCTCACCTGCGAACAGCTCCTGTCCAAAGATCTCAACTTCAATACAATGGTATTCCCATTACTGTTCACCACTATCTATTGCTAACTGCCTCTGTACGGTATCCTCTGCTTCGAATTTGAATGCCTATACAGATCTGAGATGTAGTGCATGCACACTTATGTTGGTTTGCTCTCACCAGTGTAGTTTACATTGAAGATATTTGCTCAATACTTTTCAAAGTCCTATGGGTCTTGCTTTAGCAGGTCGACTTGTTGTGGCGTGCCTTATTGGGAGCTTAATACGACACACTGATTGAATTAGCACAGAGCCTGACCAAGCCGACACTGATAAAAGCAGCTGGTCAGACCAAAGGCAAGGAGAGTATTATGGATTATACTCGACTTGGCTGGAAGGAGAAATCAATGATGTCTCTAATTGGAGCAATCATCACTAAGGTATACAGCGGAAGGAACTGAACAAACCACACTCACACAAACACACACACACTCTCTCTCTCTCTCTCTCTCTCTCTCTCTCTCTCTCTCTCTCTCTCTCTCTCTCTCTCTCTCTCTCACACACACACACTCACTCAGTCGAATTTCCTCTTACAATTGCTAGCGGTATAACCAGAAAGACAGCAAACTACCTCTCCTTAGCGTGCCTTTGGCCTTCCATCATCTTCCTCACCCTGCCTTACCCTCATCTTCCTTCCCTGTCCATCCCCATCGCCTGTTACTCACCGTCTCTGACTCACCCAATTACCCCTTTGGCATCTTGAGTTTGAATTTGTGTGGGGCTAATTGTGTCCCGGGGAGAAATGTGATTGTTTTTTGCCCCTCCGTCTCCGTGTCACTGTTGGGTGCATACGTGTCTGGTGCAGCCCTCTCACCTTGTCTGGTGTCCTTTATGCTCCCCCAGATGTGCCAGGGGGACTAGGAGAAGCAGCAGGAGGAGGTGGAGGGCGGGTTACTCTGCATCTTATTTCTCTTGCAGACGGATGCTAAATAAGTCAATTACAATAGCGTCTTTGCAAATTTCCTTGGAGCGATATGGAGATAAGAATAGTTAACGGGAGGGCAATATCAGCGACGCGGTTTTTGTGGCATCGATTCAACAGTGACCTTGGGACAAACTCTGAGGGTGAAGGTTCTGGGACGCTGCGAGGTAAATCGGCTGTGAGAGAAGGGACATCATGACCTGCCTTAATGTGCATCCACTGAGTGCATTGAGGAGGATAAGCAATGGTATGATTCCTCTAATAGACATTCAGCCAGGTCCCAAACCCCCTAACAGATTTCCCCCTAAGTGTGCTGTTCAAAACTATATTCAATTACTAGGAGTGTGCTCTTCCAAACTGTATTCACACTGCGGTCAGAGATAAGCACTTTTGAGGCAAACGCAGGTGTCATCCGCAAAGGGGCTTAGATGGATGCATACAAATGTAAAAGTCTACAAAATAACAATGTTTAAAAACTAATGTGGCGTTTTTCTTTTAACTAGGCGTGTCTTGTTGAGTGTGAGGGCAACATCATCCTGGCCTACACCTGGAACCTGTGTCGACAAGTCTCTGTGCTGCAGCACTTGCCCTCCCTTCCTTTAGGGGGCGCTATTCTGAAGCGAGCGCAGGAAGAAGCGGAGGCCGTGCTGCCTGAGGAGGACCGAGCAGACGAGAGGGTGTTGTGGCCTGGAGCCCTGCAAAGGTTCGACCACGTGACACGCGCTCTGGGCTTCGACGAGCTCAGCCTGCAAAGCAGGACGGATCTACTTGACACAGAAGCAGCCTACGACTCTCAGCTTCCTCAGTCTGAGGAGGAAGAGGACGTGGTGAAAGGAGTAGAGGAGCAGGGGGATGACACGTCCGACAACGTAGATTTGAGTGTGTCAAAGCGCTTCGGGGGCTTTCTAAAAGGGAGGCACGGTTACAAGAAACTGATGACACCAGGGAGGTCCTTCCAGAAAAGGTATGGCGGCTTTATAGGTGTTCGGAAATCTGCCCGTAAATGGAACAACCAAAAACGGTTTAGTAAGTTCCTCAAGCAGTATTTGGGGATGAGCACCCGTTCTAGTGATTATAAAAGCTTGTCTGAGAATATTGCCCAGCAGAATGAGGTTTAGGAGGCCAAACCCAAGTCACCATAACTAGAGAAGTTGAATCCCAGTTCCATGTCATGTACTAAATCACTTGACCAATTTATGGCCACAATTTCGTGACAAAATTACTTTCTTATCAGTATTTAATAATTTCCTTATCGAGAATTATGCTAGTTTGGACCCAATTCTTTTAGCAGTTAAAACCCGAGTTTAAGAAAGAATACAGCATTAATTAATTTGAGTCTGAAGTGAATCAGATTGTATTTCCAAGTCCACTGGCCTTTAAGGAATTTGGAACACGAAACCACAAAATGGAAACATTTATAAATTCATAGTATATATATATCTGTATGTATGTCGCTTTTCCCCGGATTTGCCTGTACCATACATGAACAAATCAGCAATTTGAAAAGCTGCATAGTTGTTGAAAATTTATTCTCCCTGGTGGCTGATCAAAATAACACAGAGGCCATCCCCTCAAGCACACAGTACAGTCTTGAATGTCTAGGACAGTGGTTCTTAACCTTGTTGGAGGTACTGAACCCCGCAAGTTTCATACGCACATTCACCGAGCCCTATGTACAGAATGGACAGAGTGTGTGTGTCTTGACCTCCGCTAAATCCCTGAGACCCCCTGTGGTTCGATGGAACCCAGGTTAAGAACCACTGGTCTAGGATGTATCACATAACGTGTCAGTAAAACTTTCACTCATGGATCTTTCGAAACAGGTTACTGGGGTCTATCTAAATGCACAGAATATAATTTAGAAATAAATATAAATGACCATAATTAAACAATCTTTTGCTTACAAACTATTGCTTAAAGACATTTGAAAAACAGTGGGCCCAATGTGATTCTGAAAACAAAACATTTGAACCGTGTGTGAATCAATAAACCGTCTTGATTCCACATACCACCTATCTGTTGGGTAAACTGTCTTAATTCACATTTGTCCAGTCTGTCTTGTGTAGAGACAGGAACGTAATTTTCATCAGCAGTGTGAATATGATTTAAACTGTCATTGTGTTAACTTGTTTTGTCAGTAATATAAACACATGTAAATATTTGAATTTAGACATGCCAATAAAATAGTTTACTATTTATTTTGTGAATTGTAATGCTGCAACTGATTCTGTGTCTTGGTGTTTTATTCAACCACAGCCACAACCCTACCCCACCTTCCACCCCTAGAGTATATGACTCTCATTAAAGAAGCATTTCAGTGGAGAAAACGTTTTTTTTTTTTGTGGCCGTTGCTCGGTAATATTTTTTAGGGGTAAAATTCTCCCCAAAAATCACTACTGGCATATATTTCAGATGTTACCATCCATCTATCAATTAGCTGTACCACTTATCCTATTCAGGTTTGCGAGAATGGGGCTGGAGCCTATCCCAGCGACGTAGGGCGAGAGGCGGGGTACACCCTGGACAGTCGCCAGTCTATCACAGGGCCAACACCTAGGGACAACAAGTCAACGAACACGCATGTTCGCACCCACGGGCAATTTAGAGTCACCGACTAACCTGCCTGTTTTGTGACTGTGGGAGGAAACCCACACAAACACGAGTAGAACAAGGTGTAACCAGTAACCCTATAAAGACAACTGTAGGCAAAATGATTTCAACTTTTCAGATGGAAAATAAAAGGATTTGATGCATATGTCTGTTCATATACAGCGTGAAGACCTTCACCTTTTCTCACATGTTGCAACGTCACAGCTTTATTTCTGAAACTGATAACGTTATTGAATCTGCGTCCTTTATCTAACTTTACGGACCGTTTACGTTTAGTCTTTATTTTTTAGCAAGTGTTCTTGAGTATGGAAGCTTGGCAGACCTGTTTTGGGGGGTGATTCTCCCCTTTTTTCATGCAGCTCTTATCAGGCACTGTCAGGTGAGATGGGTAGGGCCTACCGAGCTATTTCCAGGTCCCTCCAGAGATGTTCCATTGGGTTCGGGTCCAGGCTCTATGGGGGCCACTGTGAAGGACATTCCAATGCTTGTCCTGAAGTCACTCCTGTGTTATCTTGGCTGTGTGCTTAGGTTAGTTTCCGTGTTGGAAGGGGAACATTTCCTCCAGACGAGACACTTTGTATTCAGGCCACAGTTCTAGCAGGCTGTCATGTGCCTTTTACTGAATGACGTCTGTCTGGACACTGCTTAATAGGTGGTGTTCTGCAGAGATGGTTGTCCTTGTAGAAGGATCTACCATCTCTAGGGAAGAATCCTGGAAGCCTCCCCAAGTTACCATCAGGTAAGGACTAAGGCCCTGGTGCCTCAATGGCTCTGTTTGGCATGGAAGGGTCAATGTGATCCAAACTCAAGGCCGAACCACTTTTTGGGACCTTTCCCCAGATCTGTCTCTACACAAGTCTGTCTCCGAGACGCTTTTTTTTCTTCTTCGCTCTGTGGGACCTTATGTAGACAGGTGTGTGCCTTTCCAAATCCTATCCAATCAATTGATTTAACCAGAGGTGGAATTCAATCACGTTGTATGAACATCTCAAGGATGATCGATGGACACGGGTTGCACCCGAGCTGAACTTTGTCATAAATACGTATGCAAATTTGATGTATATGTACATATATATATATCGGTTTTGGGAAAGGAAAGGAAAAAGCAAAGGGGACATAATTACATTTCTAAATGTAACCAAAAGCCTTTCCATGTTGCTCGAACCATAATCCAAATATGGGAAAACTCTGCAGAAATCCATTACATTCTTAATGAAAACATTTTATTTATACGTTAAGCAGCATTTTGTATTGCCTGACATGAGAACGGTTCTTTTACACGTGGTGGCCTAAAAATATTGAAACTCCCAACGTTTAGTTAATTTCAAAACAGAAATACATTCAAATGGACTTGGTGTCACCAATATTGTCACAAATCTAATTCATGTGTACATTCTGAACATGTGAAAATACCTTGGAGGTGCCACATAGTTCAAGATATTTAGAAAAATGATTTAAAAAACAACAGTTTTTAAAAGCTATCTTAAACCCTATTTAATTTCCCATGCTTGTTGACAACATGAGTACATTGCCAACTAATAGAAACATATGGACTTATGGAACGAAATGATTCAACCTCGTTAAATGACACGATGAAGGTGGAAGACAGAATCGCTCTGTAGTGGTAATGATTTTGACAGATTTTTTTTCATAATCATAAAAACCCTTAACTTAATTTCCACTTTCCAAAATTCTACCAAGCGATGAGACTTTGGCGTAGATTATTTAACCCCCCCCACCCCATTAGGTTGCAATATGTTTTGAACTAAACTAAACGTCAGTGGTTAATGGCTGTGTAATTGGATACAATAAACCTACGAAGGTTTCTGTTTAGGATTACCAAGCTAGTTCATTGTATAATAATACATACGGACCTATCATTTCACATTAGACCACTTTTATAAAAAATAAAGAACATTAAGGAAAATCTAAAATCTTAAAGCCATAATGACAAAGTCAGATTTTTGACTGTCAGCACCTAATCTCACAGGTGGATGTCATACATTTATGAGATGATCAGCGAGAAATATTCAGTTATACTGAATATTGTTGACACTTACTTCTACCCACAGAGAGTTTTTACCAATACTGTAAATCCCCATCATTATTTAGGCAAGGTAAATTAAATTGTGAGTAGAATATTCCAGATGTCGAAATGCATTTTAGACGTAATAGATGTTTCAAAAACATAATATGCATAACCAACATGTTTTGCCATCCTGGAAGCCAATTACTATCAAATAAATGCATGCACACAAAAAAAAACGAAACGATTGACAACAGAGGCAGGCTGGGTACACAAACGCATAATCTCTGAGTTTTTATAAACCTAACGATATGGAAATCTTAACCAATAGAGTCCCAGCATACTCTAGGACATCGTAAATCAACCTATCTCTGAAGGCCACACCTCTCAGTCAGTTATCGTTTTAATATGAAAGAGCGAAGTGAATGAGCTCGTTTTTCATTGTCTACTTATTAAGCAAAGCTAAATATGTATTCCCTTGTTACCCGTCTTATTAGTACCCATACTATGAGATCCAGTAAAATAAATCCCGAACCTTATGTTAATTTTAAGTGAAATTATTATTATATCTGCCTTGGTGAGAACCTTTCAGTTAATGTTGTTACCCGAATCACATTTGCTTCTGATTTGAAGGGAAATAAGTTACCGTGGTAGTCCTGTCTAGTGTTTTGTCGCAACTTGTAACTTTTGTTCTACACTCTCCAACTCTATGAGTATGGCTTGAGATTTTCTATCAATAAGTGCTCCCTGGATATTGCTTTCTGTTGTCAAGAAATACACACGTAGAAATCTCCATAGATCCTATATATTTTTTTCTCTCCTGGATGGGCGTCTCAGAGATTGGCACACCCGGCAAGGAACACCCCCACCACGGTAGCCGCCGGTGGAGTGGGGCTTCCCAGTCACGGTGTAAGCTGTGGCTAATCGCGTGTACATGCCAACGGTTATACCAGTCGTTTTAATAGCTGCCTCGCCTCGTTTCACCATGAGCACCGACATAGTTTCTCAACACATTAATAACGTACACGAATAACACTTTTAGTTAACTTGTAAAAAGTATAAAAAAACGTTATAAAAAGAGTAAACAGCATTCTTCCTTTCTGGTCTTAGCCTCTCAAAAAAGCCTTGGTCTTTACAGGGGGGGCGGAGGGACTGCTACTCTGTCAAGAGTGAGTCTCTCTCTCTCTCTCTCTCTCTCTCGGCTCCTTTCTTTTCCTTCTCTTTCCAAAGGGCTCAGTCCAGGAAGCGCTGGCAGGCCTTCTTCCAGCGGCAGGCCGTGCACCACTGGTCCCTGTGCTCGATGCCGTAGACTTTGCGACACTTCTTCGCTTCGCCCCGCACCCTCCTACAGCCACGGGGGCGGGCAATGGAGACACGTTGAACGGGTACAGATAAAGAAGAGGGAGGGGGAGAGAGAGAGTGACACAGAGAGATGAGAAAGAGAGAGAGAGACACAGAGAGATGAGAAAGAGAGAGAGAGACACAGAGAGATGAGAAAGAGAGAGAGAGAGAGACAGAGAGATGAGAAAGACGACAGTTAGAAGGAGTACAATCTTTGTGTCGACTCACAATAAACCGCCCATGCCTTCGCGGGGGGGGGGGGGGGGTGGAGGGGGATGGTACATAGGTATGATCAGTGACCTGGACCAGCACTGACCTCGCTGCCCAGTGGACGCGTGGCGGGGAAACGCTGGGCGGGAGTGGCCTGATGGGGGCGCTGTGCTGCTGCAGCCACTGCTCCCCGACGCTGAGGGAGCGCACGCGGGACGTCGGAGCCTGGGGAGGGAGGGAGGGATGTGTTATCTGGGGAGGGGAAAATAACAGCCAGCACACCCTGATCTTATTGATCTCTCTGAGAACCTTGTCTTTTTTTCCATGATATTCCCTCGATCTAGATTGCGCTGAGGCAGGACTTTGAAACCAAAGGGCTCCAACAGCTCAGCGTTTGGATAAGAAAGCGGTTACTAATCCCTACCTTAAACGATGGCAAGATTTGAATTTACATTTGTATCATTATACCCCGGCAAACTATAGCCCGGCATTGACCCGCATGAATTTGGTGTATGCATAAATAGATTGTGCATGAAACGCATAACCACTACCGTTATTCTAAATAGAGACGATCACCTTCTACCAAAACAGTCTATCGACCTATCCGCGATGCTGCAATGCTATTCGTCGTAGTCCACTGGCCTTTGTGCTGCCTCCGCAGTCTCCTTTATGCCATTGCCCACATGTTGTTTACAAGGACCGAACCTGACCTGCAGTTCCTACATATGGCCTGCGGGTGGCACTGTCGTTCCGTCTGAGAACGTGAACAGCGACGGGAGCGAACAAGGCAGTGCAGCAGTGGAAAACATGATCGAATCAACAGGGGAATTGCCTGCGTAATATCCAGAGGACACCCCATTGGCCTGCTCCGAGCGGCTCTGGAGGAGCAGCAGTAAATCTCTCGTTCAAAACAAGCTTCCTTTGTCCCCCCCCCCCCATTCCACAGATGCACCAGCAGAACAGCGTTGCATGGCCACCAAATGTTGTAACACCCTTTACCACGCAACTACGCGGTGCATTCTGAAATGGGTTGGAAAACAGCGATTTTGGGGGGGGGGGGGGGTGGAAAAACAAAGGACTTATTCAACCGAGTCGATCGGGAGCGAGATAAGATCCGTCAGCGCCCGACGCGCGTTCGGGTCACGAGCTGATAGCAGGCGTCGGCGGATGGCTTCGGCGGGCGTGATTCTGCACGTACGCTACGGACACCGTCACCTCCGTCCTGTGCTGCGCCTACCTGTCGGCAGCGGGTGGAGGGGGCCAGCGTGGGCTCGTGGAAGGGGACGGCGTTAGGAGCCGGTGGTGCCGCCGCCTGCGCCGGAGCAGGAGCCTGCGGAGATCAAACACCGTGACGTCACGAATGGCTCGAGCCCCAGCACGACATCGAAAGGTGGAACTTTGCAGATCAGAAACATGCGAAACAAAACAACGCAATGCAGTCGGTGTGCTGACTACGAAGCGAATTCGGTGCTCAATTATCGCTTGTCTATGCGATTCAAACCAGTTGTCCATGTAAACCAAATCATGGGTGGTGAACCTGCATGTTTCAAATGTTGAATTCCCTTTGTGTCGGTTTGGGAGACTATTTCAGCCATTTTAAATGACTTCACTGAACTGGGTATCCCCCACTCCTGCCGAGCTCGGGCTAACTGTGTGAGGTGGAGCTGTGTGTGACAACAGAAGGGCGAGGCAGCTCTAAGGGTGTGGGCTTATGATCCTTACCTGGTAGGAGTGCTCGAACTGCACCTGCCAGAAGCTTTTCGAGGCAGAGGGAGCGGACTGACTGAGAAGACCCGCCAGGGGGGCCTCCGCCATGGGAGAGCCTGGCCCCGCGCCGCCCCTCTCTCCTGGCTGGCCGAAGGCCGGGGGGCTGGAGGCGCAGCCGGGCAGGGTGGTGCTTTGGCTGAGGCTGGCGCTACAGGTGGGACTGTGAGGTCCCGGGGGTGGGGTGAGGGGGTGCTGGTCCCGCTGGTGGATCTCCGTGTAGTAGAAATCCTCCTCGCTGCGAGAGCACCGCTCGTGTTCCCCACTTTGGCTGCGGGGGGGCGAGAGGGGGGTTAAAGCGAGTCTGCCATAACAACGCTGGGTCGTCCAAAAAGGCGGCAGGGAGTGGCTCCATTGTGGAGGAGCTCGTTCGGCCCGTTCTCCAGCGCTCACCCCAGGTGTTGAGTGCGGATGTGTCGCTTCATTCCCACCAGGGAGGTCAGGACCTTCCCGCAGTTGGGCCACAGGCATCGGTAGGCAACCTTCACGGAGTTCTGCGGGAACACTCTTTGTCACCGGGGATCTTTTCAGGTCCATTGGTTTCACGCACACGCACACACACACACACACACACACACACACACACACACACACACACACACACACACACACACACACACACACACTTTTCCACGTTCTGCTCACCCTGCGTTTCCTTGGTGCTGGTTCGTCGAACAAGACCTGCTCCAGCTCCATGTCCAGTCCCTCGTCGGCAGGCGTGGCCAGGCAGCCGTCTACCTCCGTGATTGGTGGAGAAGGCGTCGGGCTCCTGCCACAGTCGATGCTCCAGTAGCCACTGCTGCTGCTGTCGGAGAGCTCGCCACCACCGCACTCCATACCCGCGGACACTGGAAATCACAACCATAATACACGCACACCATGGATAGCTGAACAACAGTAAATATCCACATAATGTGTGTACAAACATCACGGACGGCCTTCTGTAATCGGGACAGTGGAGCGGGACGGGTTCTCTCACCTGCCACTGGGTCTCTCTGGAGCGGGCTCTGGACCAGAGGGCTGCAGGAGAGGCTGGTCAGAACCATGGCTGCCATCATCTCATCCATCTCCACCGACTCCACACTCCTACCCCAGAGGAAAAAAAAGAGAGAGAGTGAGAGAGGAAAAAGACGACCGTTAGTGGGAGGACAGGGACACAGGCAGAGACATCACAATGGACCCAAGTATACACACGCACACGCACACACGCACACACGCACACACGCACACACGCACACACACACACACACGTACCTCCTGGGCACGTCGATGCAGGAGGACACAGGGTGAGGCTGGCCGGGGCTCCTGGGGTTAGCGGCGGTGGGGGACGGAGGCGGAGCGGCTGGCAGGACCCGCACGTCCTCCACCTTCCTCAGGATGTGCTGCCCCAGCGTTGGCACCACGATGGACACCTCGTTGTCCACGTGGTTGTGCTGCTGCACCACCCCCGAGCACTCACGCCCGCCACACAGCACAAACACCTGGGGGGTGGGGGGCGACCACAGAGGAGGAAAGGGGACATGGGTCAGCCTCTTCAAGGGAAGACCAAAGGATCCAGAGAGGTGGTGGTGGTGGTGGTGGTGGGGGTTGGGTTCAGCTTAGATGAACGAAGAAAGAAAAGAAATGGGAAAGTACTCTGTGGCTTGTGGGAGGGACGTGAGGAAAAGTGACGGGGAGGCGCGGTGGTCGCCGTGCCAACATCAACATTTACCAGCCCCGAACTGCGGAGCGGCATTGCCATAGCGACAGGCCTAGGAGTGGCGAGGAAGCGGGCACTGGTGAGACGAGACATTGTGTACTATGTGTCTTTCAATAAGCTATCCAAAAACAAAACAAAAATAAAGTCCGTCATAGCGTTGACAGGGTAGACAAATGTCACTTCAGAAAGCGAGAGAGGCACCACCTGGGTTACAGATCTGTTTACATTTAAAACGTGGTTCCGCACCACTTCCGGCGTCCGCACCACGTTCGTCTTCCCCGGTCTCCTTACCTTCTGTCCCGGATGCAGTTTGACCCTCCCGTGGGGTTTCCACCCGGCCGCCTCCACATTCCCGTGCAGCCCCGTCTCCAGCGGCCCCTCCAGGGAGGGGCAGGAAGTGCACACGAGCGCCCCGAGAGGGGAGCGCTTCCCCAGGCGACTCTTGGGCAGCATGTCTCTCTCTCTCTCTCTCTCTCTCTCTCTCTCTCTCTCTCTCTCTCCGTGTCCTGTCCCCTTGGGCTGGGCGTGTCTCTGTGGCCAGCGCTGACCGTCAAGCCCCTTTCAGTTCCACTGCTCGTCTCTCGCCGTCTGTGGAAGGGGACGGAGTTACGCTCGGTAAAACCATCCTAAAAAGGACGTCAAATGCTGATAGTATTCGCAACCGCTTGAAAGTACGGCTCAACGTTTGACACACACTGTTTCCCTCAAACACTGTTCAGTTGTCGCTTTTTTTTCCCTTTGGGAGTTTTTTTTGGGAGTTCACTAAAAGCGAGATTGCGTCCCAGAGGAGCTATAAATCTGCGAGTGAGTCCGAGGGGGTGTGATTTTGGCCGTGGTCAGCGCACCATGTTCAAAAGACACATCACAATGTACTATTACATGTTCAGCCACAACACCCCCCCCCCCCTCTTATCAAATTCCTGCAGAGGGATAGTCATATGCCTACTGTGTAACTCACCACGACTGCATTTCCCCTGATTGCAAAACATTAGTCCACTGTTACAGTAGACTGTACGCACAGTACGTGCCACACGTGGTGCAGCTGGCATGCACAGTTGCAATGGTGGCACCATGGAAATTTAACTATTTGTACTTTCGGATACAACATAACTACATAGTAGTTTACTCCCCAAAACGGCATTGCACCAATCTTTTGATGTTTATCTATCAACCTTTGTGGAGCATAAACAACTTAAACAGGCTATTTCCACTGGCATTTATTTAAAATAAATCTTTGAGAAGCTATTACAATATAAATTATCCTAAACCTGCAAATGCTTGTAAGCACGTCAACGTCATAATTATTGGGCTAACAGCAACAGTTCAGACTTGATACACTCCTACTTGTTGTTACAGCTTAGTACAAAGCATGCCATCTGAAAAAGACTATACTGGACCCTATTTGTATAATAACTTATTCGACATGTTTTTGTTGTAGACAGAATCCTGTGAGATTTAGATGTCAAAATATTCAACTAACGTGAGAAATATATTTCATTCATAGGTTTAGTGCTCACAAAAACAATTGTCCTGCAACATAGAGGGAGTGTCCATCCCCTAACGGCGTGTGGAGGTATAAACTAATCATGTATGTACTTCCTGCAGCCCATTGTGTATCACTCACTTTACCTCTCGCAGTCTAAGCTACACCAAAAGTATAACAGTATTACAGGCTAACAAATGCGTCCAGAAATGCTCACAAGCTAGCTTTTGTCGCATATTATGATGCATAACATGCACAGTTTTAGCATTGAGCCTTGATGTTTTCTTAAGACTGAGATTCCTCAAACATCATTATATATTGCCAACATATAAAGCTAGCTACTATATATTCTGCATTGCAAGCTAAATAGTTAAGGTGCTTAGTATGTAAACGATGAGCATACATGCATTTTCTCATAAAAATAAATAAGCATAATAAAACATTCTGCTAAAGTAAATCTGTTAACACGCCTATCCCAAAGTTCTAAAGCATCGGAGAAAGTAAAGCAAGTCAAATACATTAATATATTTAGTCAAGAAAAACAAGCCAAAGTTTCAATGGGCTTAGTCAAAGCACTTACCACTCCACCAGTACTCACACCTCTTTCCTTCAAGCTCGCTTTAACCGGCTGTAACTTGACTGCTCTTTTTGCGCACGAGAACTGGTCAAAGCAAAATACGGAACGGATCTCAGGTCAGTGACTGAAACGGATATAATTTCTGCAGACAAACATCGACATATCTCTTCGGTTTGATCTTTTGATGTGGGATATCAGACATATCCGCATACAATCTAAATCGGTTAATAAGTCTTTACTCAGTCCGTTCTTTGAAATGGCTAATTATGTGAAAAGATTGCGAGAAAAATTGTAAAGGAATACAGATCCTTTCCGTGTTTTAGGTGAAATCTTATCGGCGTTGAGCAGTTTCTGTAGTAAACAAGCTAACCATGTGGGAAGGATGTGTGCGCTCATTGGTCAAACCCTGTTTTCCAAGACACACGCCTCTCTAGTGTCTGTTGTTTACAGGAGTTAGGTCAGGAGAAGTGGAGAGGGGCCCCTCACAAGCAACGTACAATCTAGGTTAACCGAAATTATAAATGTAATTGTGGTTTTCAACATTTTAAACTCTTAAATATAGCCTAATGTTATTGCCAATTGCAATAAATGGTTTCTTGAAAGGGTACAGTGTGTTAAGATATGCCATTTTCCTTAAAGTACCTGCATGTTTTGAAACGGCATGTTTCAGTTGGTAAGGGTGTTAAAGGCATAAGGCCTTATTGGTATGATATCCTGCATGATTAGTCTTGCTCCTTCTGTCTCTCACATGCTCTCTAGCTATTTCTCTCCCTCACTTAAACAAACACACCCACCCACACAAACACACACACACACACACAAACACACACACACACACACACTGCTGTAGCTGACCTTAAAGTTACAATAGTATCAGCTTACCCAAGTTATTAAGTAACAGTAAGCATTTGGCACAGCAGACACTTTATCCAAGACAACTTACAGCTAACAAAGACGAGAATCACACAGGAGCATATTTTACCTAGTTAGTTTTGCTTAAAACTAGTGGTTACATGTTTCTAAGCTGAGAGAAAGTGCAAAAATGTCATATAGAATTTTTTGAAGCACTGCTTAAGACGAGCAGCAATTTGTCTGTACTGTTGTAAGTGGTGTGATGTAAGTCTGATGGGAATTTTCTTTGTGGGGGAAAAAAGGACTTTCTTTCTCGACATGTTCTAGTCTGTTCCTCTGTGACAAATCGTTTGGAGAAAAAAAACTGACTCAGCTTCCGTTGCTTTGCAGGTGACGCTTAGCTCCACGTACACACTCGAACCCAGCCTGAACCTCCACACAAACGGCCAACTTGGAACAAAATGATAGTTTGTGGTCTGAAAATTGTCTGATATGTGACAGTATTGAGACGTGGCTCTTCAGACTTTCAGAGAGTTCGGTGATGTGTTTTCTCTGTCGGCTTCTCTGCCAAGGTCAGTGTGGTCTTGGATTCCACCCTCTCAATGGGGACCTCATACAAACGCTGTCACCGAGGTCTTAGCAGACCAGCAGACCATCGTTTGCAGATGCTGTTGGTGACACGCTGATTCAGGCTTTGACCGCTTTATACCTGGAGTCTGACTGGGGGCTTCAAACAAGGCCCTGGATTGGCTCAGGCATGTATTGAATGCAGTTGCAAGCATTCTCTTTTTGCCCTGAGCCCTGACGACATATCCCCCCCCCCCCTCCCCCACACACTATTTCCCTTGCACAGGCTTCCCCGTCCAGTTTAGCATCTCCTTCATAATGTTACTCCTAACCTACACATATTTACATGAGACCAGCCCCCTCATATTTCTCCAACCTTGTTCAGTCCTATATGTACCCTCCTCTTTGCTGACTCTACTCTTCTCACCGTCCGCAAAACCAGACTCCGCTCCGAGAAGGACAGAGCATTCAGCGCTGCCGGTCCGATTCTATTGAATTTCCCCACACACAAAATATTGGAAAAATATTGTAAAGCTCGAGGGTAAGAGTTTGAATGATAATCACTGTATATCTAACATCATACATACTCTGTATAACAAGTAAACTATAACTGGTTTATGGTTAGAATGTAATTACTAGCCCAGATTACATAATTTCTTCTACCAGCTGCTGAAGGTTGGGGCCCTTGAGGGCTGTTCTTTTGGCTTATTGGTAACAAAAAAGGTTTCCCCGGGTATTTTCCTGGATTTATCAATGTAGATACGCAGATTGTAGCACGCATGTCTATCTTAGAATAAGTTCAACAACGTAAGTTTGAAAATAGTGAAGACTTTTTTGAAAAACTCTTAAAACGGCGTGTGACCAGTGGTTACAGGCGGTGGTTGTGCTTATGTGGGTTTGCGGAGAAAAAACCCACACATGCATCACACTTTGAAGACAGCACAACTTCCACCCTTCTGTCCCGGTCTGAACCATCACAAGACTCCCCCCGCCTGATGTCATTGTGTTGCCATTGATTGCACCAGAGCTCCCCGAGTCACTGCAGTGCACAGGTCACGAGAAAAAAATGAAAAGATCTCAGACAGACGAGCTTTGAGTCACGTATTTAAGAGGCCAAGATTTAAGGAGGAATTTTTTAGGGTGTCAGTAAACCCTCTTTTGTGATAAGCTTGAGCAACCTACAGAATCAAAAGGATTGATAGAAAAGAAGGATTAGATAAAGACCTTTTTGAATGCATTGTTTGTTGAAGGAGCTGATTTCACTCCAAACAAAACTCCCAGATTTTTTTTGCTTTGTTGATATTTATATCTCATACTTGGTTTTACTATATATAATTTATCAATTCATGGTATAAACAATTCTTCTAAACAAGCAAATATTTCTTCATTTGCAGAAAACTGGCAAAAATACCTACAAAGTAATAATTTGAAATCGGTCCAATTATCTCACAACAACCCATGACTTGACTAATTTGAATCACGGTGTCATCCGTTACATCATTTTCTAATAAGGGGAAGTTTGAACAACATTTCTTGTTGCTCTATGCAAAATGTATCTGAACTAACATGGGCTAAGTGCAATACCTGTATAGACGTATTTTTCAGCTGTGAATTTCATACATAGATTTAGATATTTTCTTACTGCAATGTACATAGACATGTGGATATATTTTTATCGGGACTACGTACCCAT
>JAVQJS010153470.1:0-16463 GCA_036024795.1 Galaxias rostratus
TTTGGCATTTTAAAAATTTTACCATAAGATTGCGTTACATAATTTCCTAAACACGCAATATCAGAAATGTATAACATTAACCCCCCCCCCCCCCTCCAAAAAAATGTATTTTCCAACACAGATGGTTTTTGCACTGTAACATTTCGTTTTGAATAATTTCGAGTCAACCTGTGCGGGAAAACGCACTATCTGGATGGGTATCTCACATTATTAATTAACTGAGGTTAGTACGCTTTCCCTTAAAGACCTACAGCATAAAAACAGCAGGTATCTTTTGGGTTACAGCGTCCTCTGTTGCATTATCAGTTTACTAAATCAAGAGACAAATGGTAAATAGTAAATTGTAGACCGCTTCTTTATCAACCCGAATGGAACAAAAATGCTTTGCACTTCTGCCTCTCATTCACCCGCACACCGATGATGGCGTAGCTGGCATGCAAGACGCTTCACGTCTCTACATTGGGAGCATCTAGGAGTTCAGTGTCTAGCTCAAGGACACTTCGACATATGGACAGGAGGAGCTGGGGATCAGACCGGCAACCCTAGGATCGGTGGACTGTCTACTCTACTTTCTGAGCCACAGTCACCCAAATAACGAAATGCAATGACTTCCGGACAGCAAACATATGCATTAAACATTAATAAACTATTCATAGGGGCAAACAATGCAGCCGTAACGCATTTGAAATCGAATAAAACAGTAAAGGTACACTATACTATACACTTTTTGGTAGAATAGACTTTAATCCATTTAATTTGCATTGCAAATATTCACAAGTAAAAGTCAAACTGGAGAACTTCTTCAATTTCTATAAATATGCCATTTATTTAATGTTGTTTTCTTGTTTCTGTTGTTACATTTCAAACTTTTAGAAGAGGGAGAACTATCTAATTTCACCTTGTTTATAGAGAGCAGAGGTCTACAGGCACCAGTCAAACTGAGCATAAAAGCAGGGCTTTGCAGGATGAGAGAGAGGGAGGAGTGGAGCAGCAAAAAGCACTATTTAAAATACTGTAATAAGAACCGCATTCAAAAAAAGAATACACTGAAAATGTTTTACCCCGAGGTTTAAAAGGTCTGCAAATCATACAGTACAATTCTTTCCTCGGCATCTCTCCCACCCCTTAGCTCCGCTTCATATCCCCTTCCCTGCCGGACATGGCCACCAGAGTTCATTGCTGTAGGCAAAAACGAAATACCCTCCAAACAACAGTTGTTCCAGAACAATGACATTCTACTTCAAACTTTCAAACGAATATTGTGGTCTCTGTAAAACATCGACTAAAAATCGCCCTTTGCCAAACTCTCCTGAACAAATGCTTTCAAAAACACCCCGGTCCCTTTGCCCCCCCTCCTGGGTCTCCCTCCAGCGTCGTGTGTGAGTGTGACGACAGAGGGCCAGAGCCAGAGCAGCGATCACGAGTGGACAGCAGAGAGAGACAAAAATGAAAAAATGCAGCTGAATATGCTTTCTTATGAACAGGCACATTGGAATATCGTGAGTGTTGATGTCAATGTTGTCGTCTAAACGGTCACTGTTTACAACAGCGGAAATAGTTCGGTTTCTCACAGAAAAACATTTTCTCCTCCTCCTTTTGGGGGGGGGTGTTTCTTGAACCCCCATCCTTGACCCCTTTAGCAACACTGTCCCGCCCACCTAAGAGGGGGGAAGGGTTGGAGGCGAGAGGAGGGAGTCATCTAAACCCCCGCACAGCTCTCCCAGTCAATGAATGTATGCATGCGCATGTGTTTTTGTGCAGGTGTCACGTGTGCAGGTGTCACGTGTGTGTGTGTGTGTGTGTGTGGTCAGAGAGTGGACGAGATGCTGCCTCGCACATGTGTGTGTGTACGTGTGTGCATGTGTGTGTGTGTGTTCTCAGCACGGCTCCAGTCTCAGATGATCTCGAAGGTCTTCTTCAGCTCCATGATGAGCTGCCAGTCCATTTTTGACATCTCGTCCCGGAACCAGTTCTTTAGGGCGTCGATGGAGGCGCGTGTGATCTGAGAGGGGACGCGGAGAGAACACACCAGTTAGACCTCTTTACCAGCTCGCTGTCACTCCACCAGCCAGCAACCCTGTTGACCGGCGGTAAACTCGTCTGCGCTTCCAGACTGAAGGTGCGGCGCTGGGTCAAAGCCGTGTGCGTACCTTGCTGACCATCAGGTCCGTGGCCTCAAAGTGCCGGCCGTACATCTTGGGCGACTCCCCGGGGATGGGCTCGATCTTCACACAGATCTCTTGGCCCTTCTTGGCACTCTCCACTGTCTTGTGGTTGATCTCGATGCTGGTGACGATGCCAATGTCCACAAACTGTCGGTGGGGGGGAGAGAGAGAGAGAGAGAGAGAGAGAGAGAGAGAGAGAGAGAGACAGAGAGAGAGAGAGAGAGAGAGAGAGAGAGAGAGATTGCCTGTCAGCTCAGTGGAGATGACCTCGCCGGTCAACATACATTACACACTGATTGCTTAATTTGTCACATCCATGAGGGTTAAAAAAAACACATCACTGAACGCCACTCTCTCATTCACACACACACACTTACCCCTTTGCTGGGCACGCAGAGCGGGGTTCCATGTCGCAGCACGCCGGACTCTACGGACACGCCCATGACGATGGGGTCCCGGGAGTTGAAGATGAACTGGGGCATGACGCGCAGCTTGCAGGGGAACACCGCCACATGCCTGTGGGGGACAAACACACACACCACCGGTCACAACGCTACGCCCACCTACAGGCAGCGAGGACCCACGGGAGGATGACCAAAGTTCAGGATTATTCTCTGCATATTTTCTCAAATCCCCAAACTGTCAGCAGCTTCACATTCTAGGGTGCCACATTCTTGTATTTGGGTGAACAAAAATTTAGTTTACAGGATAGCAAACGCTTATTGTGGGAATTGGAACCCGAACAAATATTAGACTGATGCGTTGGTTTCTTTGTTGGGTTCAAGCCTGCGGGTACCCACTTGAACTCCTCCTGCTTCTGTTTCTTGTAGTCCTCCCGGAACTTGGTGAAGGAATCAAAGAGGTGATAGATGATCTCGGCGCTGAAGATCCGGACGCCCAGGCTGTCGGCCATCTCCTGGGAGTCCCGCTCCACCTTCACGTCAAAGGCCAGAATGACGGCGTACCTGTCAGAGAGTTCACAGCGGCGTTAGGGGGGACGGGAGGCACAGCGGAGATGGGCCGGTTACCATGGAAACACTCGAATCCTACTGTCAAGCGAATCTTGTTTCCATGGCATTTGCTATTTTAACACAAAATCCATTAAGAATTTAGCATTATGTTGTGTGCTCCAAGATGTAATGGAGTTTTACAAAGGATTTTTCAGATTGCTGGATGAGTGAGAGTGGGGGAGCAGGGAGGACTGGATAGGTGAGGAGGAGGACAGGACACTCACTGGAGGTCGTGCTCCAGCATGGTGGAGGCCTTCATCACATCCTTCTTGTGGACCGGTCCGATGTTGATGCCAGCATACTGATGGAGCGACACAAACACAGACACAGAGTTAGACCCAGGTCTGGGACACCTGGCTTACACGCCAACACACCTGGACATGTCTATGTTGACTGTTTGAATAATACATAGCACACTTCTAAATTAAAAAGGCAATTTAAAGTCTCAGACGAGGAATACTCTGTGTGAGTGTGTGAGAGAGGGAGAGAAAGGGAGGGGTGTGTGTGTGTGTGTGTGGACTCACAGGCACTTTGGAAGTGCGTAGGAACTCGAGCAGGGCCTCCAGGGAGCCCAGGGTGGAGGCCTGCACGTACACGCCCTTCTCTTCCAGCTTGATAGAGTTCAACGTCTGCTTCAGCTCGCGGATCAACTCGTCCTGCATCGGGCGGAGTACAAGAAGTGACGCAGGTCAGCCAGGAAGAAAAACTCATGCTCCGTATACCAGTGAACCCCTACCGTAGGTGAATGCCGTGTATGTGTGTGTGTGTGTGTGTGGCCCTCACCCTCAGCACAGGGATCTCGTCATCTTTGTGTGCCACCAGCAGGGGGAGGCCGGCCAGCGTCTTCTCCAGGTCCTTGCCCAGGATCTTCACGCCCTGTGCCGTCGACACCTCCTTGTGCTTCTCATACTGGTTCTGTGGAAGCATACACACACACACAAGTTACGAGGAGCACCAGGAATGCTGGATTGTTCCCATGCCGTGCTCTCTCTCGAGTCATGGCTCTACACTGCTTAGGTGGGCTGCTTGCCTTGACGCGGAGCTCCTTCATGGGCGGGGGCAGCAGTAGGCCTCTGATCTGTGTGACGATGGGTCCCTCCACCCCCGGCACGATGATGGTCTCCCCCTCCCGCAGCACCCCGTTGATCAAGATCACATCTATGGTGGTGCCCATGCCTGGCAGGGCTTTCACCTGGAGGGGCCCACCATTGCACACACACAATCAGACACACAATCACACACACACACACACACACACACACACACACACACACGTTAGCATTCTTACCGCAACAACATCTCAGACATAAGGTGTCTAGGAAGGCTATGATAAACCAACAACAACCAACTATATACTTCTTTCCCGGGCAAAGGTGACCTCAGCAGCAGCTCCCGCAGTAAGCCTGCTCTGGTGGGCTCACCTCCATGACCTGAGCGCGCAGCTCATCGCAGTGGGCCAGCCGCCGGGCCAGCATGGTCTGGGTCAGCTCCACCAGCAGGGCGATCAGGTTGCCCATGCCGTCGCCCGAGTGGGCCGAGGTGGGCACCAGGGACACGAAGGTCCGCGGGTCCTTGTTCTCGTGGAACAGCGCCGCGTTCAGGCCCTGCCGGGAGAAGGGAGGCGACTTTTAACGAACGGGATCGCGGCCTCTTGTCCTTCTTGTGTTGAAAGGAGTGTTGCATGTGTGCCCCATAAGCGAGTGTCTCTGTGATGAGGAGCTGCCATAACCTGTCTAAAATGAAGGATTAATAAAAAAAATACAGCATCCCCAAAAGTAATCTCTCCTACTGCCACAGTTTTCTCTGAAACGGCCCTATGAAATTCTCACTCACTATACAAAAAGGAAGAAGACATTCCTGTAATTACGCTTCTGTTCAAAATGCCTTACCCTTGCGCTTTGACCGCTTATACTAAGGAGTGGTCATGATAAATGAGTTTCAATCAGCCCAATGGCTTGAGCAGTGTAAGTGGCTTCTGACCTGCTGGGCAAACTCCACGATGACGGCCTTGGCTCGCTCGTCAAACTCGTCTTTGGTGTTCTTCTTCTGTTTCTTCAGCGTGGCCACCACGTCCGCCTCGGGGCCCTTCTTCCAGTCGTACAGCCGGTCGATCTGGAGGCCGGAGGGGGGGCAGAGCGGTACGGGGGGTTAGCCGTGGCCCTCACTCTCACAGGGTTACCAAAGGCCAACACGGCTACAAAGGGTGCACTTCTACTGCGATGGCACTTTGGATGATAGCGGGCGTCACATTATCGAGGGAAAGCTCCTTTCCTGTTAGATCTTCCTTTGGCTTATTGCTTTCACACATCCATTCTCTATCCATCCATCCCGCTCTTCTCCCAACTCTTTCATCCCCTTCCCTCCATCCATCCATCTCCCTCCCTCACGTGTCCCCCCCCCCGCCCCCCTCCTGTGACGCTCCGCCCTCACCTTGTTGAGGGCCACGATGAAGGGGCACTTCTTCTCCTTCAGGAGGTTGATGGACTCCAGCGTCTGGGGCTCCAGGCCGTGCATGATGTCCACCACCAGGATGGCGATGTCGCACAGCGAGCTGCCGCGGTTACGCAGGTTACTGCACGGGTGGGGGGGGGGGGGGGGAGAGGCAAGGAGAGGGATGAGGGAGGTGATTACCCCATACGGGGATGGGCCACAACAGGAGGTGTCATGGACACCCGGCTGGTCGGGAGGTTTACCTGAAGGACTCGTGGCCCGGCGTGTCGATGATGAGCATTCCTGGGATTTTTATTTGGTCTTTATCAAACTGCGGAGGAATGGCACAAGCTGAAGTCAATCTGTGTGAGAGACTGTGTGTGTTTGTGTGTGTGTGCGTGGGTGTGTGTGGCAAACTCACATTCTTCACCATCTTGGTCTGTTCGACGATGCATTCCAATGGAACATTGGTGGCTCCAATCTGCTGAGTGATCCCCCCCGCCTCGCCGTCCTGCACGTTGGTGTGCCTCAGCTGCACACGCACACACACACGCACACACGTACACAGACATACACACACGAACAAAAACACACACACACTATGACACACTTTCCACTGACGACTTCAGATTTAACACAGAACTACAGAAGAGTGTCAAACGAAAACTCATTGCGTGCGTACATCACCATTCAAAGGTGCCGTGGCTCACACACACACACACACACACACACACACACACACACCTAACCCGCTCACCTTATCCAGGATTTTGGTCTTCCCTGTGTCGACATGGCCCAGCACACACACCACGGGGGAACGCAGCTCGTCCAGGTTGGTGTTCTTCACATTGTCCTGTCGTCGTTTCTGCACACAACGGGAAGGGAGGACCAGGAACGTGTGTGTCATCAAAGGGGCACTGAACGCTTTAGATAGTGAACACGATGGCCTCGTGCTTTGTTTGGGCGTGTGCGTGTGCTTACCTCGATGCGCCTCTTGGCCTTGTCGTAGAGCTTCTCCTCTTTAGAGCGCCCGTCGTCCGAATCGCTCTCGCTGCTGGAGTCCTCGCTCTCCTTTCCTCCCTTCCTCCTGGCGGCCGGGGCGGGGACCTGCTGCTGGGCCGGCACTCCCGCCGGCCGGCCCTCCTCCGCCGCCTTCTTCTCCTCCTCCTCCTCCTCCTCTTCGTCCTCGCTCTCCCCCTCGTCGTCGTCCTCATCGTCTTCCTCCTCCTCCGGCGGGGAGAGCTTGGGCTGGCCCGGCTCCTTCACCTCTATGTGGACCTTCTTCAGCTCGGCCGCGGCTGGGGAACGAGAGTGCGCCCGGTAAGACCCCGGGTCCCCCTGAATGGCCCCGCCCCAACCCCCCGTCACGACAGAACAGGTGACTGCCGTCCTTTACGCAGCCGCCTCGCTCGAGAGCTCGCGCCCCAGGGTCCTACCTTTCTCCTCGTCGCTGGCAATCTCGATGGCCTCCCAGTCGTCAACGGCGGGCTCTGGCTTGGCCTCTTTCACTGAGGTGGAAAACACAACGTTGGGAGAGTCAGAATGAAGGGTAAAGGGAGAGACGTGAGGCAGAGAAACAGTGGTCCCCCCCCGGCGTCCAAATCAACAGGAACGGAAAGGAGCGTCACGTTTAGGATCGTAGTTCAGCTACCTGTCTCCACAGCGGGCTCATTTGGCTGCGTCTCCATGGGGACGGGCTCCGTCGCTTCAGGCGACGGCGACTTCACCTCGGAGGTCTCTGAAGAAGGAGGGAAAAGGTCAATTGAATGTTTACAAGAAGAAATTGGAAAAACTTTCAAATGATGATGGGGGACGGGTATGTACCTGGCGTCTGAGTGGTGGTCTTCTTTTTTCTCTTATCGCCGTAGACAGGCTTCTTTTTTGGCATGGAGTCTTTGCATGGCACTTCAATACCTGCCAAAAGGAGACCCACCGCATTTAAACTACATTCATGGCTCATTATGCTTTCTTTCGATTTGGCAGTGATGGGGAGGAGAAGGAAGCTATCGGTTCAAACAGAGACAGCCAGGAAAAAGGCCGGACGGGCTGGGAGGGGCTGCTCACCCTGGGCCTGGAGCATCTTGAGGGTGGCCTCGGCCCGGGCGCGCGCCTCCTTCTGGGTCTTGGTTAAAAGCTTGCCATCCTTCTTCAGCCGCTCCTTCCTCTCTTTCTCCTTCTGCTTCTTCTTCTCCTTCCGCTCCTGCTCCAGCCGCTCCTGTGGACGGTGATCAAGAAGGATGGTTACAGGGTCAGCGGTCAAAGGTCATGTGCTTTCAGGGTGTTCAATAAGATAATTTAAAAAATGGTGTAGCATAACTTCAATATCACGTTATACTTTAGCTGACGAGGGTATTCTTTATCCAATAAGTTCAAAAGTTATTGCAGGGAGGCAAGTACAGGAAGGATGTTACTCTATACACTAATAGTGTACTCTATACCAGAACACGAGACAGTCGCACTATGGGTTTCTGACTACCACCCACAAACGATGTATATCTTTGTGCATGTCTTGTTCAGACGAGTGTGTACACCCTTCTGCGTGTGCGCGTATGTATGAAAGTGTGTGTTTTTAACCTGCTCCAGCCGCTGGGCCTCCATCTCTTCCAGCCGTCTGTTTCTCTCTTCTTCCTCCCTAATGGCCTGCTCCTCCTCCTCCTTCATGCGTGCCAGGGCCTCCTGCATGGCCTTGACCACCGCTTTGCTGGGCCCCTTCTTCTTCTCCTCCTTCTCCTTTTCTCCCTTCTTTTTCTTTTTATCTTTCTTTTTCTTTTCACCCTCGCCCTCTGCCTCTTCTGCAAAAGGACAGTTCCACAAACAAAAGGACAATTAGTTGGTTGTAAAAGGTCAACCCTCAAACAATATTTGGTTTTCAACATAGATTAAAAAAAATCAACCTTGTAAAAATCCCAGTTATAACCATAGCACATTTTTAAGTTTGGCACAAAGCGTTTGACTAATATTTTTAGTTTGAACAAAGAGGGATTTTGAATTAGCAGTCTCTGTCTGTTGAAGACACAAATCGTTGGGAAATTGAGAAAGTGGTCTTACCCTCTCCGTGGACATCGGCCCCTTCCTGCTCCTCCTCCACGACGGCCTCCACTTGGGGATCCGCCTCTGACTTCTTCACAGCCTCCTTCTTAGGAGCCTCCTTCTTTGGAGCCTCCTCTTTCTTGGGTGCAGCCTCGGCTTCCTTCTCATCCTCCTCCTTCTTCTCTCGCTGTTTCTTCAGCTTGGCCCTCTCCTCCTCTTTCTTCTTGCGGTCCCTCTCCTTCTTCTCGGCTTTCTTCTGCGCCGCCGTCTTCATCTTGAAGGCTCCCTCCTCCTCCTCCTCCTCCCCGTCCTCGCTTTCTGCTTTGGCCTTCTGTCCCTTCTTCTTCTTCTGTTTCCTGGAGGCCTGGGACACGTCGTCGTCGTCCTCCTCGTCCTCGTTGTCAGATCCTCTCTCCGGGGCCCCTCCCCCGGCCCCACCGCCTTTCTGCGGACCACCGTCCTCATCCTCACCCTCCTCGTCCGAGGCCTCTCTGTGCCCGCCCTTCTTCCCTCCCTTGGGCTTGAGGCGGCCGCGCGAGGCCTCCTCCTCAGAGTCCGAGCCAGCAGCAGGAGCAGCAGGAGGCGCCGCTCTGTTGTCGGCCTGCTCGCCGTTCCTCTCCAGCTCGCCCGCACCCGCAGCCTCGTCGTCCTCCTCATCCTCCAGGCTGGCCCGCTTGCCCTTTCGCGTCTTCTTCTTCTCCTTGATTGGCGCCGGCACCACGCTCTCTGGCTCGGCAGTTGCGTCTGGTTTCTGCGGGCACACAGGGCGGAGTTAGCAAGGCACCCCACAAGCACACAGACGAGCCCGTCCAAGCCTCCAATCCACGACACTCGATAACAGAAGAAAGCATCACCATACTACAAAGCCTACCAGAGATTTGACTCCGGGAGTTTCCAGGGAGAGCTCCTCAAGTTCTTTTAGAATGTCATCCTCGCTGGAAAAGAATGAACAATCCTAAAGTTACTACAGACAGTTCATCAAGGAGGTGATTTGTAGGTAGGTGATTCCTACAGATGGCTTAGTGTAAGTATTTTCCCTAGCCGTCACAAAGGACACAGGTGGACTGCTTGTGGTCACTGTCTATTACTAGCATGGTCAGTGGAAATATTCCAAGTATTGGCATCCCTTCCTGATTTTAATGATGCACTTCCTTGTGCCATATAAGAATGTCACTATTTTGCGGGGGATTCTGTACGGTGGCAGACAAAATTTGCAGTAAATAGTGAGACTTAAGGACGTGATTTCTTCATTCTCCCATTGACATTGCATTGTGCTATCAGACTACGTACATTGATAATCCGTTCATGTAAAAACCAAGTGGTTTGGATATAGTCTACAATTGCATTACTGGTGAGGTATTAAGGAAATTAGTAGAGCAAAAGAACTTACTCAAACTCTTCTTTCTTTGGTGGCTTCTTCTTCTTCTTCCCCTTGCCCTGTTCTTTGGCTGCACCGCTGGCACCCTCGATCTCGGCAGCCAGGGCGTCTATGTCGATGCCATCGTCTTTGGCACTGAAAAAAACAACAAGGCAGATTGTGTGATACAAGCATTTTCTTACTTCCCAGAAACAAATTCTATTAGAAGCGTGAAAACCGAGATCCGATCCTTTCTGTACGGCTTATGATGGCATTTATAATTTCACTGATGAATAACCGAAACACACACAACTACTACAACCTTAAAGCAGTAACTGAAGACAGATCAAGCACCATTGCCTGGCTGCAAATGTGCTTTTCGTTCCATTGTCCCAATTATGCATACGGCAGCTTAGCCAAAGTAGGAGAACTTCAGACTCAAAATAATCAGGTTCCTGTAAACAGCTTTTTCAGAAGGGCATGAATAACTGAGTCGACGGATAAAGGGTTTCATATCGACCCCGTCCGGTCCCCGAGTGTGGGAGCAGCACATCTGATGACAGCCCAGGGAGCAAACCTGACACTGAACACCCCGCAGGCACATTAAAGCTACTGTCTCACTGCCCGAATGCCTTTAGAACAACCGCACACATCTGTGTCAGGCTGAAGAGGGAAACGGATTATTTAAATTGACAATTTGAAAAACTCCTGACAAATGATCCAACTTTATCAACAAAATGTTTTACCTGTAGCAACACATGGACCCTTGGAGACTCTTGTGCAGATAAAAACTGACGTTGTGTCCCAGCCTTTTATAGAGTAAAGCAAAATCTCTACTTGCATGCCTGTTGCATCAGCAGCAAGGAGTGGGAAGCACTTATCTGTTACAAAGCCCAGCCTCTGGGAAATACCCACACACAAAGTTGCATGCCTCAGCACAAAGTTCGGAGCTGGGTTGTGAGGTGGCCATGGAAAGGCACAGGTATGGACGTTGAAGAGTGCAGGACGGAGATAACGCCTGACTTTATTTTTTGCCATGGATGAAGAAGGATGTGTTAGGTTGGAGAAGTAATCAGATAGGAACTAAAACAACCCGGACAATGATTAAGCTCGACAAAGATTAAACTGTATTTATGGCATGTATGCCCAATGCCTAAAGAAACGCATCCAGTACAACTAGCTCCTCAGAACAATGCTGGAATTTACCATTTTGTGTTCTTTCTTCAGATGCATTGTTGTAGGCTGAATTGGTGTGACGCATGTGAGATGAGTGGGTACTCTGTGAAATCATGTTGTAGAAGTTGTACCGCCTTTGTATTAGGACGGACTTTGCATTGTGGTGGGACACCCGGTTACTGAGGTTAACAGGGCTACTCTCACTATGCTTCAAGATCATGGACATGGTCAAAATTAAAACAAAGTACCAAATCAACTATTTCTAAAGGTATCAGTCAGAAGTGATCCTGGAAAATCGCATGACATTGACAAAAGCCAGTTGAAGCTCAAGCCATACAGGAGTGAGGTGACAGCAAAGACAAAGCGGGCCCTGTCACAGCACAATGAAAAAAGGATGATGCTGCAGGCAGGCGCAGAGCCAGGAGAGGTCCCAGCTTGTGCTGCCTCTGGATGTCAATCTCTTCCTATGCCATGGTATAACTTAAGACAATCTGCACAGCGCCCTGTTGTTGGCCATTCGAGAGGATAGGGTTACTTGAAAGTAGGAACGATAAGATGTTGGTGAACTTAGAAAGTAAACTCTACAAGTTAACGTTGTCGTGGACAACTTCATAGATGAATGGAGTCATACACATGCTAGCTGGTTATCTTCAATAGCTAACGTTAGGTCGCAGGTGTCGTGCAAGCTAACGACACGTTAGCTAAGACTTAGGTACCTGAATGATTAGCAAGCTGCTTAACTCTATTCATATATTTCGTATTCATGCAAAGCTAAAATTTAGTTATATTGTTTAAGCATGGCATGAATCACATATAGAATAGAATAGCGTCCAATGCATATCATATTAGATAGCAAGCTTTGAGAGACAAGAGGCCTAGCCGCCACCACATGAACCCTTAGTTGGTCAGCTAACAACGTATTTAAAACAATGTTAGCTGGCTAGCTTCTTCGCTAATGGTAGTTAGCATTGAAGCTTGTCACAACTGCTTGCTAGCGTTAGTTTACTGGTTTACAGGCCATATAAACTCCGATTTGTCACGGGCAACCCTTGAAACATATTATTACATGTATTCTCTTATACATTATTACCTGTCCTCGCCTGACTTTTTCTGCTTCTTCCCCATTCTCTTGAATAAATCTCCACAATGTACACCCCTCGTTGCTTGCCGATATGGCTCGTATCAGCACATATGGCTGGTCTAAGGAAAATTGCGCAAGCGCTTCTTTTTTCTGAATGTTCACGAACTTCATTCTGCGCTGTCTGCTCAAATCTTTTAAAACAATGTTTTACTAAAACCTATTTACTGGTAATCTATCATAAACATTTCTTTTAAAAACATGTGAAGTCACACCAAAATGTGAATTAATATTATATCTGTATTTCAATATTGTAAACAAAAAATTATATTGCGGACTTTATAAACATAATAACCTAGTTACAAGACAATGAAATGAGTAATGAGGTTATGTTTTTATGATGATCTTCAGAACATAATGTATATACTCAAGTGATGTGCACTCGTGCAAACGGAGAAAAACATTTTAGCAGTTAAATCTGTACATATGATGTATGTCTTAGTGACTTTTGTATTATTTATATTTCTGGTATGGATATTTTGGCTCTGTTCTACGTAGTTGTCATAAGAATTTCTTTGCTCAGAATGATCCTTTATACTGTGCATTTGACAAATAAAAAACTTTGAACTTTGAAGTTTGATCTGAACCCTAGTGGTGGCTTATTATTAGACTTCTGTGCTAGTCATGGATTGTCCATAACAAATACCATGTTCGAACATAAGGATGCTCATACACTCATGTGCACGGTACCAGAGCACCCTAGGCAGAAGAGCGATTATCGATTTAGTTATGCTATCATCAGACCTGAGGCCATATGCCTTGGACACTTGAAGCAGGGGACAGCTGTCAACTGATCACCACGTGGTGGTGTATCAGGAGGCAGGGGAGGCCTCTTGACAGACCTGGTAAGCCCAAACATAAACTGTGGGTTAACTGGGAACGTCTGGAGGAGACCCTGGTACAGGAGTCAGTTCACTGTTTCGTGTTTTTTCCAGTGATTCACGCTCCTCTTTTCCGCGGTCACGCAGCATCTCTGCACTACCTAACTGACGCTGGCTCGGCAGAGGCGTTTAGCCGGTTTGTAGCTAGTGCTAGCCTCGCGTTAGCATGTCACTTTGATACTCTGCCTCTACGCTTCACCATCTCTACAGCAGCCGCTGCCGCCCGTCTTGCACTGAGGCTCTTCAACAACTTGAATCACTCAGCAGCCGCCATCCTCCACACAGAGACTCTGGTCACAGTTTCACCTACCACTTGTCATTTCCAAATGCAATTCCATCCCTCTGGTCACACCGTTCCCATACTTCCTCATTACGTCGTCACAACAAACCCCATGTGAAACCGGCAAATCTCCGTCCACTCCCTCCGTGCTCACAGCTGATCACCACACAGAAACCTGAAACTAACCTTTCTCAACACTCGTTCTTTCAACAATAAAAGCATCTTAAACGAATTTGTCTCTGAAAATAACCTGGACTTTCTCTGTCTAGTTGAAACCTGGCACACACCCTTGGACTATTTTACACCATCCCACCTGGATACAATCACACCACAATCACACCACCCCACCTGGATACACCTTCACTGAAACTCCTCGCGCTGATGAGCAGGGAAGAGGAACTGCAGTTATATACAAAAAGGACATTACAATCACTATCATCTCCCTCCCACACATCCACACATTCAAATACACAGCATTTAACCTTTCTGATTCGCACAAACGCACAATCTCTTTCCGTAACCTCATATCTATTTCACCCTCTGCTCTTTCAGCCTCCCTTTCTACCAAACTGTCAATCTCCCCTCCCTCGCTGTGTCACAACCCCACTAACCTTGTCACCTACTACAACAACACACTCTCTTCCTGCCTTGATGAACTTGCTCCAACAAAATTCAAAACAGTTTCCTACTCATACAGTACCCTGGTACACTCCTGAACTCCATAGAATGAAATCCCGTAAACGCCAGCTTGAGAGAATGCACAAAAAAAATTGTTTAACTGTCCATCTCCAAACCTACACATCCTACCTCCAACAATATAAAGAAGAACTCAATGCAGCCCGGTCCAACGTCTACTCCAACCTTATACACTCTGGCTCCAACAACCCCAAAGCACTATTTTCCACTATCAACAAACTCCTCAAGCCCACCAACAATACCCATTTATCTTTTACCATCGATGAATGTAATACCTTCTTGTCTTTCTTCCAATATTTTTGACACTATACCAAAAAATTAACACTATCTACAGTTCTCTGTTTCCCTTCCAAGTCAAAACAGCACCTCCACCTGATTCTCCTCCCCCCAGCTTCACGCAGCAACTCTCCAATTTTCTTCCCATTTCTTCAGAAGATCTTGACAAACTCCTGTCAGACATCAAATCCCCCACTTGCTCCCTGGACCCCCATCCCTTCCTCTCATCACAACCATCATCAACTCCTCCTTTACCTTCGGATCTGTTCCGCAGTCTCTAACATTGGCTGGCATCAGTCCCATTCTCAAAAACCCTGGTCTCGACACTGACATACTTTCAAATTTCTGGCCCATCTCCAACCTATCCCTTTTGTCCAAAATTCTCACCTCCACTCCAACAATCTGTTTGAACTTTTTCACTCTGGTTTCCCCCTACACTACAGCACAAAAACAGCCTTCCTAAATGTTACAAACAGTCTCCTCCTCTTCTCCGACTCTGGCATCCTTCAACATCCTCATCCTCCTGGACCTCGCAGCAGCCTTCGACACCATCAACCACTCCATCCTCCTCTCCCGACTCCAGAATTCCCTCCACACTGGCTCCGCTATCTCCGGGCCAAGTCATACCTCACAAACCAACAACAATTCGCCCACATCAACAACTGCTCCTCCACTGCCCCACTGTCACAAGGTGTCCAAGGTTCGGTGCTTGGACCTCCTACCCATAGGAAACAACATCTACTTCCACTGCTACGCCGATGACATCTAACTTTACATAGCCATCAAATCCAACTCCGCAACTCTCTCCACCCTTATCCACTGCCTCACTGAAATAAAAACCTGGATGCAGTTTGCACCAGATGCAATTTTCTCCAACTTCACTGTGACAAATCAGATATTATCATCATCGGTCCAAAAAACATCACCAAATCCTGCCAAAATTTCAACCTGACCATAGACACCACAACCCTCTCTCCAACCCCACTCATCCGCCACCTTGGCATTCACTTCGACTCCACCCTGTCCTTTGAACATAATATCAAGCAAATAACCCGAACAGCCTTTTTTCACCTAAAAAACATTGCATGATTTTGCCCATCTCTGTCCTTCTCGCTGCTGAAACCATCATACACACATTCACACCCAGACTAGACTACTGCCATAGCCTCACTACATCAAAAACCCTCAACAAACTCCAATACATCCAAAATTTCGCTGCCTGCATCCTCACCAGGACCCGCACCCAAGGCCACATCACCCCTGTCCTTCAAAACCTCCACTGGTTCCCTATCTGGCAAAGTATCCAATGTCCAAGCCCTACATAACCTGGCCTCCTCCTACATCTCTGACCTGTTCCACTGCCGTGCCCCATCCCGCTCCCTCCGCTCCTCTGCTGCCAACCTTCTCTGCCTCTCCCTATACATAAATATAATGTGTTAATGTTATTATTGGGAGGCCTTCAACTCACACCTCCGTCAGGAATTTTCTGGTATCCCTGTGGATGCTGGGGACTTTGAACTGGAGTGGGCGATATTCAAAGCCTCCATTGCTAAAGCTGCATCTGAGAGCTGTGATCTCAAGGACTTGGGTGGTTCAAGGGGCGGTAACCCTCGAACATCCTGATTGACACCAGTGGTCAGCGGAGCCATCCGATTGAAGTAGGAGGGCTTCCGGAATGTGTTATCCCGGGAGTCTTACAAGCTAGAAGAACTGAAGCCTAATAATAATAATAATAATAATAATACATTCAATTTATAAGGCGCCTTTCAAGGCACTCAAGGTTGCCGTACAGCAATATAAAAAACCGTTCTCATAATAAAAATAAAAATGAAAATAAATAAATAAATAAAACAAAATAAAATGAAAATAAGTAGTATACAATTAACAAGGCATGGAGCCTGCAATAGAGCATTAAAAAGCATCACGTGGGACAGTAAGCCAGCCTAAACAAATGGGTTTTGAGGTGGTTTTGGAAACAGGAAATTGAGTCCAGGTTTTTGATGTCAGGGGGGAGGGAGTTCCAT
>JAVQJS010153477.1:0-14731 GCA_036024795.1 Galaxias rostratus
TCTGTCCATTCCTTATAGAAACGCCGATTTTCACTGTCCACTTTTCTTTTACCAGCCAACTTGGAGCATGCCATAATTGTGATATGAGATTCACATTCGGTGTTAGCGAACAACAGATATCGATCGGTGTGCCGTGAGCTTACGAGTGAACTGCTGCTGGGCCCGCAACAGCCAATAAGAGGGTCGTTGTCATAGTAGGATCGAAATCGATATTAACAACCATGGATATATTTTTACTAAAAACAAACAACAAACAAACAAACGAAAAGCAAGCAACTATGACTTGCGTTAGCGGTAGCTCACAGATTGTTGCAAATAATAATGATATGATTTTTTTGGTCAATGTTTGAAAAAAAAAAAAAAAATCTAAAGATTTCATGTTGGGTCCACACGAGACGTCTTTCGGTCCGGACGTGGACCGCGGTCCGCCTATTGGGGACCCCTGCTCTAGACTTTCTAGGTGGTGTTGCCCACTGTGAATGGCCAAGCTACATCTGAATGCAAAGCTTGAAGAAGTGAAACCGGGTGCTTTAAATCTCTTGCTTGAACCTTTTGTTCTTTAAAGCGGAGATGTTCTGTCATTCATTTGAAGTCCAGTCTGAAGTGAATAGGACAGGTTAAATTACCCTTCAAGCAAACGACCAAACCCGTGCTCCGAGAAGTCTTGTCCTGGGGCCTGACACTCTCTCCCCGCTCACAGATTCACGACGTCGAGAAAGCGAACGCTCGGTGGAGAACGAGGTGTTCAGCGGGAGGGAAGACGACCCCCCGTCCCCCAGCCCCGCCTCTTCCAAGGAGCCCCTGAAAGTGATGCCGGCCCCCCCTCCCAAGGAGAATGCCTGGGCCAAGCGCAGTGTGGTGAGCAGCTCGAGCGAGGGAGAGGCACGCTCCTCCATCTCCCCCAGCAGCACAGCACCTCCCAAACTCAGGTCAGTCTGAAAGGTGCACGGCGCTGGGTGGTAGTCATGGCAAAGACTGCGCCAATCATGTTGAACTCTTGTTACTATCAGACTTTTGACCGGACGTTGTAATCGTGTACGGGCCGCGACACCCGGATCCTCCGCGTGAGGCATTATCTTTATGTAGCTTGAATTATTGTATGCTTATCAAGCACAACACATGAAAGTAAGGCCCAACGTTAGCTCGTTCACTAGCCGATGCCAACGCTTGACGTGTTGTGTTCATACTTCGATATCTCTAACATAGTTGATGACATAGTCGGTTCTGTGAATACTAATAACTCAGTCTCGTAAGGATAGTCCTGGTCGTTACTGCGGTCTCTGTCCCCATCGTGAACTTCGCTGTCACTAGGGAAATGAGTGCCAACGTCACGTGAGCGGAGCAGTGAACCCTCTCTACTTGATTGTTATTGAGAACGTATAGACTTGTGAATTGTATTCTGACTATAGTGTTATAGTATAACTATGATAATTTGTTTAATCACATCCGTTGGCAGTTGGCCTGAGATGACAGAGCCACCGATAACCCTTTTATTGAAGACGAGTTGCACCTTGGCTTCATAATGTTATATAAGCAAGCAATACCTGGAAAGACATTTCTGTTTGTCCTGTTGTGTGGCCGCCAATGAATGTTGTAACTAGGCCAATGGTCCTTTCTAGGAGAAAGGTTGCCCACCTCTAGAGTGACTTAAAAGTCTTGTGAGGTCACAAAAATTGGATTTTAGCCGCTTTCACCTTTTAGTGCGAACATGGCTGGAGTCAGCCAGTGAAGACGCTGGAGACGCACATCTTTAATCGTACTCGATTACGTAACAAGTGGTGGTATCTCCCTTATTGAACTGCCTGACGAGTCTTACAGCATTGCTAAATAACTGGAGGATGCACGTCTCTCTGAGAAACTAGCCAAAGGGACGTGAGACAATAATCTGAAAACTGTGGTTAAAGTGTATGATTCTTATCCATCTTCTTTTCTTTTCCAGCTCTCCGAGTTCTGCAGATGAACGAGGATCTGAAAAAGGTAAGGTCCGCTGTGGCTTGGTGTGAGTTTCCAGTGATGCTGGTGATCTCTAACGCTAGACTGGGTGCATGGACCAAAACCTAATTCCAACACGGACCCAGTGATTTCTCTAGGTCTGTCTCTGTCAGTCAAACTGAGAGAAAATGCTCTGAAGTCCGGAGTGTATGTGACTGACCAGTTTGCTTCTAATCCCGCCTCGCCCCTCAAATCACTGTTGGAACACTTGATTTTTGCGCTGTGCATTTTCTAAGAATGATGATTTGGTTGAGCTCTGCCAAACCTCTGTTTCCTTGGTCAAGGGCCCTGGTGGCAAAGGAGGCCGGGCTCTTACCAGAATATGAGTGTAGCGCTGCCTAATCCTAGCTCTGGACCGCCCCTTTTCTGGGAGGCCTGTCTGGTTGGTCGAGTGTCCCGGTCCATTGGTGCTCGACAAATTGGCCACCAAAACGAGACAGGCCTAGTCTGTCCTCTATTCCAATGGGAACCTTCCCAAGCCCTTCACTCCTCCTCCTGGTAGCGTGGCCGGTGACTCAGTGGGACTCAGTGGGAGCCCTGGGAGAGATGAGTCAGGAGCAGGGTTGGGCAGCCCTAGTGGAGCCTAGAAGTGAGGAACCCATGGTCTCTGCTCCTTCACCACACTGCGACACTACAGGGCCTCTAGTTAGGCTGTTCACCTTCTGGTCTCTTTCCTCTCTCACAGGAAACCGTGTGAAAGGTTTGTACTCCCTGTAGTGTTTACGTTTGATTCATAGTCTTTGCTGAGCTAGAAAAAAAGCACCAGACCCTGCCGCCTTAGCAAGATTGTGGGTTCCCACTTGGCTCAGCTTGCATTCAAGACCACCACTAAAGTGCCTACTGGTGAACAACCTGCCATGCCACACAGCGGCGTTTTGCCGTAACAAGCCAGCCGTCAGTCTTGAATGCAACCTCCGAGCTGTAGTGCAGTCCGGTGTGGCGTGAGTGTCAAGTCTAGTTCCTCTAGAGAGGTCAACCCCTCTTCAACATTTCACTGTTCGGGCTCTCAATTGCAGACGAGAATAAGGTGGACGGCGTGCGCCGGGACCGGGGTCCCCCTCGGGGCCGAGGGGGGTCTGCGGGGCCTGCAGCAGGGCGGGGCCGTGGAGAGGGGGCCAACAGAGACCGACGGAGGGAGGCAGACAGGTCAGCCAGCCAACCAGTGGCACTAGGACAGGCAGGGCCGCAGCAGGACTCTTGTAGGCCGCCTTGTGACGACCTGTTTTCATTCCAGACCTCTAGCTGCCTTTTAGGGAGATTCCTCAAGGCGTGCCAAGTTGACAGATATTACAGGATGCCTTGGAAGCATAATTGTTCTGTAATTGATTTTGTGACCACAGTTCCTAAGTTAAAACCACCTCTTGAAATAAACCCCACAACCTTAATAGGATAACAAAGAAAACGAGGGTGGTATGTTCCTGTTCATAATATATCATTTATTTTTGTTTCAAGCGCAACAAAAATTACATTGTGTTACTCAAATCAAAATAATTGGATTCAACTGCTGTCATATTTCTGTTTTTAATTTTGCACACAAACAGGCTTTAACCCTCCGTAACGTAGGAATACGCTAGCAAAGTTTAACTCTTAGTGTCCATTCTGATTGTAGAAAGGATAACAGAAGAGACTCGAGACCAGCACCAGAGCCAAAGAAATATGAGGAGTCCCCCACCCCTGTGAGTTCGTCCTCTACTGGGTGACGTCATTGCCTGACTGGCCTACCACAGTGACCTTAGTCTTTCTTAGAACCCCCCCTCCCTTGCACTGTTTAGCCCTAATGTTCAGTCTTTCACTGGCAGTCCCTCCTACATCATGTAGAGTTGCTCTGAATCCGCCCCCCCCCTCCTGGGTTGCACCTTTAGTATTGAATGACCCCTGCTCCATTGTCTCGCCACTGACTGAAACCTCCCCGCCCAACTGTCTATTCATGTTGACTGCAGGCCAGGAGGGAAACTTGTTCTCTTGTCTTTGGATGTAGTGTCTCTTTGTAGACTCTAATGTTCTCTCTATCCATTGAAGGTTCTCTGCAGTGTTTATCAGTTGTCATTGGGTTTCTGACCACGGGTGTTTCCTCTTTGTTTCAGAAGTTCAGCTCAGCCAGTAAGTACGCCGCTTTGCTAATCGATGGAGAAGACGCGGAAGACGGCGTGGAATAGAATGAGCGGAAACCGAGAACGGGAGAACCCGAAAATGAACGAATCTCACATTCAAATCTGAAATTCTCCTCACCTGGAGTAATGACTCCTAGGGAGGGCATCACCCCCCCCCCTCTGTCTGTCTCTCTCCCTCCCTCCTTCCCGCCTTCCTTTGAGTCCCAACCCTGTCTCCCCCCTTACCCCTCAGGACTTTTCAGTTTCTAAAGAATAGTCACATACTGGACTTGTTTTAAAATGATGGGAAAAGGAAAAGAGTTGTAGATGCAGTAAACAAAGATGGATAAGAATGAATCAATTGTAATAAATAAATAAAAAAGTGGGGGAAAATATTTTGTATTGTGATTATAAAATGTTATTGTAACATCGACCATTTTGCATGACGTGCTTTAAGGAAGGTCTGACATGTTTTTTTCCACACCTTGAGCTTATTGAAAATAAGCATTTAGTCTTAACAGACCAGTCCTTATGGTATCTTGCAATTAAGATGAATGCAAGTGCAAGTCCCTTTGGGGAACTTATTTGCCCATTTTTATATAGTGTAGGTGTTTCAAATGATATTGAATCTTAGAGCCCGGATTGTAGAGTTTTTGGTGACGCTTGGGGAAAAGACGCGTATCGCAAACAAAAATTGTGATCAGTTCAGAAGCTACTCAGCAAATTGAGTTATTTCTTGGGCAAGTGAGACCGCTTATGCACCTGTGAAATGGCAGTGCCCTTAATCTTTGTTTCAAATCATTGTTGTGGAGGTGGTTTCACTGAATGTACTACCGCCTCATTGGTCGTTAACACTTGTGAACCCCAGCAGGAGACAACCGTTTTAGTAGTGCACAACATGTTGAACTGTAATGTCAAACCTCTATTTTCAACTTTTTCAAGAACTCAGTCCTACAAGCTGCATTATTCAAAAGTGCTGTAACATTTCACAGCACCTTCTGACAATTGAGGAATTGGCAAGTCCTACTCGACCCTTCCTAATCATCTAATGTTTAACACAGCTGTTCCGAGCCATTAATCATCCTCGAGTAGGAAATTCAAGCATTTGAAAAATGTGTTTATGGTCCCGAGGGAGCATATAAAGCTTAGCCTGGTTTACATTAACTCATTGTTCACAATAAATGTTTTAAGTGCATACATTTTTAATTGGGAAACCCCACCAAAGAGTTTGTGGTCTGAGACATACACTTGCATAATATATTCCTGCTCAGAAAGTTACTGAAACGTAACTAAGGAACAAGCATGTTTTGGGAGAAGGTTCACATTGAGTATGTAATAATGCATTACCCCTGCTTTAGATAACTTTTTTGCAAACCATTGCTGTGATAAGTCTGATCCTTTGTATTATCCCTAAACCAAGGTTGGCTTTCTAAGACTCATTAACTAATGACTAAACTGGCATGGTTCACCCCCCAGCCTAAGTGCTTTTGTTACTATACTGACGGCAATAGAATAAAATGGGGGACTAAATCACTGAGGGTTAACTGTCAACATGTACCAAACAGTCTCTGAGTCCTCATCTGGGGTGGTCATGAACAAAGACACATAACACCGTTACCTTTCGAGGATCACTCCTGGCTCCTGTGGTGGGATCAATTCCTGGCTGCAGCTGTGATGGCTCCCACTGAGCAATCCCACTCTCACACACACACCCAGGACCCGGGGGGCCCAGAAACTTACTGCTGAAAAAAGACATCACCCTGTTTTCGTTTCACCTCAAGAATGTTGACTAGCAACAGGTTGCTTGGCTGGGGGTTGTCTGAGCAGTAACGCCAGTCTATCAGTACTGTCAGCTGTGACATTCATTGTTATTTTTTTACCAGTGTATAATGAACCAGAGGTGATTTTTCAAAACTAGGCAAACTTATTTTGGGCATTCACCATAAAGCTAAACGTAATATTTAAGAAATAAAATCTTCTCTGTCAAACCTCAAGATTTTACGCAATATGTTGTAGGCCTGCTGCATTTGAAACTACAACAACTACCAAAGCTGTATTAAATTATAATATACATCAAAAAAGGTGTGAAGTTAAAAGCCCATCAAGTGTCCAGTAGTGGAATGATTGAAACAATTGAAAATGGCACCACTGATTTTGTGTGCCTGCCTCATTCACTACTTTGCTGCGTGTTAACACGGGTGTCCAGTCAGTAAGATTTACTGAACAGGTGAGTGTTTCATCATTATGGACGAGAACAAAAAAGACCCTGTGGTTAGTTTTTGTGTTTGTCTACGATAGTTCCTCCCGATGAGTACACTGTCACCGTTGATTGGCATACAGTAGTAGCCATTTAAAGAGTGAGTGGAGAAGCAGAGTGCCTGCAGTGAGTGTTTCTCTGTGCCTCTACCATGGTGCCCCCAGGGATCTGTTTGTGTCCTCCCCCTCCCCTGGACGGCTGATGACTGGGTGTTAAACCAGCTGGTTCTCCCAGGAGGTCCTGATCAGCTCCACGTGACCCTCCTGTAGACTGGGGAACCCCTACCACAAGCAATACATATTGTTTATATATAATATGCATTGTCAACTGTGGAACTTTAAATGGACAGGTGTGTGCCTTTCCCAATTTGTCCAACACAACTGAATTCTGAGAACAAGAGTGAAAACGGGATGCACCTGAGCTCAATTTCAAGCTCCATGTCAAGGGCTGCGAATACTTATGTGCACTTGATTTCGTTATTTATTTTTAATAAATTTGCAAAAATCTATGAAAGTTGTCATTATGGTGTATCGTGTGTAGAATTTGGCTGAAAAAAAGTTCAGTCCAGACCTCTGACTGGTACTGTATGCATTAGCTAATTTCAGACATTGTGTACCACACAGCTACAGGCCGTCAGAGGGCAAAAACAACACACCACTGACCAGGATGTCCGCCAACTCATTCAAAAGTCACTCAACGACTATACAATGACATAAAGTGACCTACAAAAAGAATTTAAAACAGCTGCTGGGGTAAAGTTTGACTACATTGAAGGCTGAAGTCATGCAAAGCTAGAAAATAATCCTCTCATCAATAAGAAGCAAAGAAAAGCCAGAGGGAGGTTTGCAAAAGTCCAAGCACAATCCACAGAGGACTTGGGGGAAGGCCATCTCTGATTAGTCTATTTTTCAGCTTTGCCTTTTGGTTAGACAAAGACCTAGAAAGGCCTGCAAGCCCATGTCTTACACCAACTGTGGTATTAGAGCTAGCGTGTATTTGGTGAAGGATGGGGGGATGTGTTTTAGGGCTGCTTCAGCAAACCTAAAATCAGGCAGATTTGTCTTTGTGAGGAACAGATCGATATAGCCATGTTCAAAGTTCTGGATGAAAACCTGCTTTCTTCTGTTCTCAACTTCTCAACAAGTTCCCAAACTCTGATTGTTTTTTCCAAGAGGATAATTAGGTGTGGATGGAGGACCACCACATACAAACACTACCAGCCCAATCTCCCTAACTGAACCCCATTGTAGTCTTTATGCCATCAGTTCATGAAGTCACCCAACAACAATGTGAAAGATTGGTAGAGAGCATACCAAGACACATCAAAGCTGTGTTTGAAAATCAGGGTTGTTCCACAATTCCTGAACTCTTCCCAAGTTAAAACATGAATGTCGAGGTGTTTTAAATTTGATATGAGTTTCGTGAGTTTTATTTGCAGTATTCGAGGTCTGAAAACAATGCATCACTATTATATGACTAGTTGTCATTTTCTGCAAATAAATTATCGAAATTACAATATGTTAATTTGGAATTTGGGAGAAATTTCTGTCATTTACGGAATAAAACAAATTTTCCATCCATCCAATATCAGAACCGCTTGTCCTATGCAGGGTCACAGGAGGGCTGGAGCCTATCAGGCGAGAGGCGGGGTACACCCTGGACAGATTGCCAGTCCATTGCAGGGCTCAACTCCTACGTATAAATAGTTAAACCAGAAGAACCGATAATCATGCTAGTTTCTTCAATTATTTTCCAGAACTGTATGTTCAGTGATATGGTATCAGTTATATTTGATTGTTTTCAGATCAGATAGGGGTTTTTGTTTTGTTTTGCTAATGTCCCTTAGTACATTTTGCTTTGCATTTTGCTACATGCTTGTCTGTTCAGCTTCAAGTTCCTATCTTCAAACTTATAACAGATAAGGCAATAAACAATGTGCTTGCTCAGTTTAGCTAAATTTGTAGAAGCTTTCAATTCCTCACATTGAGGCAGGCCTTGAGTATCTAACTTTGGACAAAAAAAATTGGTTTAGAAAGAGCTTATTGTTGATCAGGACTTTCTATCATAGCCATAAAGCCCTCTTATTAAATTCATGTTTCGTCAAGAGTTGGGAATTGGGTTTTCTGGAGCAAGTTTGAGGAAAAATGCTTGTGTGTGCGTGCAAATGTGGTGTAGTTGGGTGGGGAGCACTGCGATCAGAGATTCAAAAACAGAGCCTATCATTGTTTCCACTCAAGACGGGCTAGCTGGGGAGGGATCGAACGGCAAGGGGGTAATGGATGACAGAAGTCTAGCTGTCCTGTTTCTGTTTAATGTTATCGTTGGAACATCTTGTTGGAGAGAGTATTACAGCTCTGTCAGTTCCCGGGAGATGAGGCAGGAGAGGGAAATCAAGAGGCTTGGAGAGGAGACTTACTAATGTTCCATACTGCTTTTGCAGAAACTCAGGTTCCTGTTCAGTTGGTCCAGGAATTATGTTATGCAGGAAAAGAGGGGCCTCAGAACAATTGCCGAAATATGTAGAACAATTCAATAATTGCCAAAATATGTAGAACTATTCGTTTGGTAATACTTGCGCAATTCTGTAAATGTAAATATTCTCAAAAGGATTATGTCTTAAAAGCTAGACAGAAGAAAGTTCCTTTCCTATCCAAATGTTATTAAAGTTCATGCGCCTGTGGACAGCCTGCTGAGTGTCCAATAACTGTCCCATAGGTGTCAGGGTAAACACCAGGGTGAAAACACTATTGCGTTGTGTAGGTTCTCCATCATGTGCAGCACCATGTAATTCATGAATGGTGAGATGCAACTTCTTGCTGTCCCGTGAGATACAGAGAGGCCAAATTCAAGCCAAGGAGAGGGGAAGGGCTGACGTCAGCAGGCCAAAACAGCTGCCCCATTCTCCCCTGTGGAGCGAGAAAGAGTTGAGGAAAGGGGAGCCAGAGAGAGGGAGCGGGAGTGGGAAAGAGTGAAGGGACTCTGCAAGCTGGGAGAGGGTGTGTGTGTGCGTGTGTGTGTGTGTGTGAACAGAATGAGGGAGGGATAGACACTGTGGAGGATCTGTGAAAGCTGAGTGACTTGGGTTCCAGTGATTGAAAGCAGAGAGGGAGAGAAGTGGGGTTGTGGTGGGAGTGTGCATGCTTGTAGATTGGGGACACCAATGTGTGGGAAGTGTGTAAGTGGATAGATGGAACACAGAAGAAGTTGGTCTCTGTGAATGTTTGAGAGATTGAAAGAGGAAAAGGGAAGGGGACTTGGCAGAGACAGAGCGTTAAGAGAGAGAAGTCAGCCTGGCCGAGAAGGAAGGGCAGGAGGGGTGCAGTGGTGTCTCTTGGGTGGTAGAAGCATGCTTGGGTGGCACTCACAGTCACAAAAACATGAGAAGCGCCATGCTCCCATAAAGACGTGAAGTGCCAGGGCAAAGACTTAAAAAGGGACCAAGGAAAAGAGGACGAAGCCATTTTTTTACCACTCTCTTGTGGATAAGAGAAGATACTTGAGATAGAAGAGCTCCATCTATGGGGTGTATTCACAGTACCAAGAGAAATCACAATGCAAGGAAGAATGTACCGAGGTTGGATCCAGGAGGAACCCCAGAAGTACTCGAGGCGGAGATACCTGCCGAGATTCTCCAACTGGCTGAGGTAGGTCATCAAAAAGTAGAAAAGGGGCGGCGACTTCACATTTACATTGCATTACTTTTTTTCTAAATACTGATTATGTAGGAACTAGTAATGGGGGAAGTTCCTATTCAAATGTGTATTGGAGTCCAGACTTCTGATCTTTAAAGATCAGTAAAACTTATAGGTGCCTCATGTGGGGTAAAACAAATTTGCATTTAAATAAATATATATCTATGTATATATGTATATATATATATACATAAGGACTTGTGCAACCGCAAAATAACCCCACTTGTTGGGAATAGCAAACCAGGACTCCCATTTACGATCAACATGCATCACATGGTGTACACATGCAGCAGGAACATGTCGCTAAGGCAGTCGCTGCCGACAGGCCAAAGCTGGCTACCAGCCTGATCCCATGATCACATTCTGTTTCTCACTTAAGGTCCTTTAATGGAGAACAGGGAAACAGTTAGTGGGTTTAGCCACAGGCTTAAGTACCACAGGCCATGCAATGTAAACCGAACTCCGCTGTTGAACTATTTTGCTGCTTGCTAAAAGCCAAGGGGCTGTCAAATGAAGGAATCCCACAATGTGACTCTATCGGACGGAGTGATACAGTCAGTGACAAATAATTTTTCCACCACCCCTCTCGAAAAGTCGACTAGTACCAACACAGAGATAGTGAGAAATTTGGCGGCTAATTTGAAAGATGTTAAGTATCAACGACCCAGGATCAAGGTTCGGGAGGAAGTAGTATGAATTACAGCCCGGGTGTGTTCTGTCGTCTGTTTGTCTGTCTGCTGGCCATTTTTAGGACCCAAACCACATTATGCCACGGCTGTTGTGGGCTTTCACTGGTCAAGTCCCAAAATGAAATGCATGTACGCATACATGCCATCTCCGGTTCAGGGTTTTCTGCCAGCATGTGACCTAACTCCTTAATCATTGTAAATGGGGAAGTGGGAACTATGCTACCAAGCTTCAACCATGTCATGGGAGAATGGCTTATTTGTATATATATATCTGAAAAACATATGTTAGACACACACACAGCATACTTGATTTTGTGTGGTGATGGCGCAACTTAGTTACGTAGTTCTGTGGGGACTTCTGTGATGGCCTTTTCTTGTGGAATTACAAGCATCACACAAGCGCACATAACATAATCATGAACCACTCTGGATTCTCTTTTGTACAAGCTGTGTGTGTATACTTTATCTGCCAAAACAAGATCCAGGTCAACTGGGTGACCACGTTTATGGGAAATAATTAAATGTCATTACTCGCAGGCTGTTACACCCATTCACCCGAGTATTGCTTTCTGAGGCTACCAAACAACACACACACACACATACACACACACAAACACACACAGATCTATTACCATACCTATTCTGAGAGTTCTGTGGCTGTTACACCCCCTACTCGTGGGAGACATGGATAAAAATATCCTGCCATCGTAGGAGCATACCTCGGGTTCCCCACCTGCTCCTGTCTCTTCCTGCCTGGAATGTGTGGGTGGATGTTCATGTGTGTGTGCGTGTGTGTGTGGGTGTGTGCCTGTGTGTGTGTGTGTGTGTGTGTGTGTGTGTGTGTTGTGTTTTTGTGAGTGCATGTTACTGGAGCGCCACAGCATGTCATCAGCCACTAGCTGTGACTGAAGAAACACACACACTCTCCAGAGCTCTAAGCCTAGTTTGGCATACCTGTTTAAGCGGCTACAGTACTTTTCTCTAGGTGTGCGTAGACCATCGGCTGCTCTCATGCTGTGTGTTTGTGTTTGTGTGTGTGTGTGTGTATGTGTGTTTGTGTGAGTGTTTAGCTGTGGACAGTGCTCATAACTATGCCAGAAAGAGTGCACAAAAAGAAGAAATAATGCAGCACCACTGTTCCTATATGATGAAATAGCTCCTGCTAGGCTATAGAGAATCCACTATGAGTGAGTCAGGCAAGATCTCTCCATATTTGCATATGTAGCGCTGGGGCGCTAGAAGGTCGTAGATGCCTTGGGAATGACATAGACTTGGCTGGAACAGACCGAATAGGGTGGGGTGGTCAAATAGCGCCATTTTAGAACTTAACCCAGCAAGGGCCGTTTCTTGAGACAAACGGATTGGATTTTTTTTTACTTAAATCTTTGTAAGCATTTGGATGTTTCTTTGTGTGTGTAGGTCTGTAATGGTTCACATGCACATGTGAATAAAGAAATGAGAGCTATTCTATATCCCACCCTCTTCCTCTGTCCCTAATCCTCGTGCTCGTTTGTGCCACTGACATGGACCTGAGAAGTAGATAGAAGTAGGGAAGACCATGGTTGTGAGTAGTCTGAGTAGTTTATATGTTTTACAAGCCCTTTGGTCACTGCTAGTGCGCAATGTCAATAACTGCATCACTGCTCATATGCCACTGGGGGCTGCCATTGTGTTAATGAGGTGCCATTCTCTGCCTCAATAATAAAAATAAAGTTAAGTAGAAAGAGGGATGCACAAAAAAAAAATCTATTGACAATTGTGAAAGCATTTAGGCAAAAAATAGCTGCGTAAGTTATATCTTAACCAGACTATGAACGTGAAAGTATACCATGCATATTTGTTAAATAAATAAACAACAATATTGAGAAACATTATAAATATACGCTAAAGCGCCAAAAGTACATGGGGGACTGTCGACACAGAAACGCCAAAAAAGATAGAGACATATTCCTTATTGCAAAAAAGTGTGCAAAGTGTCCAAAAACAGCAACGTATTTCGATCGGTGCTTTGACATTCCATAGTACTTCAATACATATATTATACTCTCTGTGACAAAGATTTGTGGAAACCATCAGAATGCATGGCATCAGTGTATTGGATGTGAATGTACATACAAAAGATCAATTACATATTAATACGCAGGCATATTTAGGATGACCTGGCTGACATTCCCCGAAACAGTAAAGTCACAGAAAAGCTCCTTGTCTCTGCTCCACTCTCATCATTGTGAAATGATTCTAATTTGGCATAAATTGCTGGAGTGTGTGTGATCCGCCGAATGAGAAAACATCCATTACTATTTTGACTATGGCAGTTCTGAATGGACTGTAATGGTGATATAACACACGGTCAAATCGAAAAACAGCCAGGGGCAAAAAAAATGGACATGAAAGCAGGACACTAATAGAGTAATACTCAATGCCCATGCATTGCATAACCATGACATACGCATTTGAAAAAGCAGCCTCCCATACATGAAGATCCATCTGATACCACGCAATTTCTTGCTAGAGCAGTTTGAAATGAAAGGGAGGACATTTATCGTGTACAGAAAACACAAACATAACACTCTAAATGACTCTATGGCTGCACGTTGACATTTTGAATCAATAACCGGAATCATCAGTTTTTCTCATCTGTTTTTGTCACACCAAGCCGGCATGACAAAATAATATATCAATCACCGAAGGCCCAAGCCAATCACAGTTGATCTGACCCGTTTATAACATTGCATCACTCCCACGCAGTGAGAGGTCGTGTGTTTGAGATGTACTTTCAGCACCAGCTTCTCATCAGGCATCAGGGTCTATGTGTTGGCTTGTAGGATGCAGCCCATGAACTCATCGGCATTCAAAAGCCCCATGGTCCTAAGCAAAGGTCACATGGACCTCGAGTCTCTTTAAGCCTCCAGTGATGGTACTGTATCTGCAGAGTGCTGACACTCCATTTACAACAGAGTACGTAGCCAAGTGTTTTCAGAGAGAGTTGGCCATGGTGGCACACCAAAGTGGAGTGTAGTGAAGTGAATGCAGAAAGGTGTTTGTCAGGGTGTGACCAGGCCAAGAATGTTTGTCCACAGAGTGGAACTCAATGCTCCGCCTGTTCCAAGCAGCCAACCTTGGAAAACAAGCTCAACTTCAGACATGCTCTCCTTCATTCCAGAGAAATGCGGTTGGGTTCCGCACAGAGAAGCTCCTGTGTTTTCCTAGTGGACTTGATGTTAATTAGAATCCAGTCTCTCTCTTCCTCTCCCTTCCCTCCTCCCCAGTCCCCTCCCTCTCCTCCCTGCTCCCAGCTATATTTGTGATGTGGCTTAGTGTCGGTCACAGGAAGACAATGCTATAGGGAGAGCGTTTTGTACATTTTCGCTGGATGAGTACACTAAAGCATGTAGCATGAAACAGAGTAGCATGCACGTTAGATTTTTCAGTCAACGAGAGTTTTTTATCTTATGAATCATATGCTGATGTGTATGTTTAACTGAATGGAATGGTGCTGTTTGGTGCAAGTGAATTAAACAAGCACTTGGTGTGTTTTATACAGTAAATAGGTGCCCATTATGAGCTATTGGGTGGCGAGAGAGAGAGAGCGAGAGAGAGAGAGAGAGGAGAGAGAGAGAGAGAGAGAGAGAGAGAGAGAGAGCGAGAGAGGCAGCCTGACAGCAGGCGTTCCCTCTGAAGCCGTGATCCGACTGAGATGCCGGCCACTGGCTCCCAGCGTGGCTCCTGAGGCCCCCGGTAGCCCTGTCACTGTCTGTGACGTTCCATGATGCATCAATTCAGTGTCAGAGACAGTGAGCGAACGAGGGAGTTTAGAGCAGGGAAACGATTCCTATGGAGATTGAGCTGTGTGATTTTTGACTGGGTTGTGTGTGTGTGTGTGTGTGTGTGTGTGTGTGTGTGTGTGTGTGTGTGTGTGTGTGTGTGTGTGTGTGTGTGTGTGTGTGTGTGTGTGTGTGTGTTCAGTGATGACCTTTGGCCACACAAAGCGGTGAAATCAACATTGACTGG